>JAJHUR010094476.1:12905-25830 GCA_027495735.1 Lutjanus campechanus | reverse complement strand
GACTGGTCATTAAAGGAGACATCCATCTCCACAGGGAACTAGCAGAGCAGGTTTAATGTTAATGTCACTCTGTTGGAACATTGGCACACTATGTTATCACCATTATTTCCCCATTGAAAATGATCTTTGATGTGTGTCGGACTGTTAGTCATGTGTGTAGTTATACTCCTGTGTCTGTCTCTGTAGGAATCCTGTTGCATTGAAGCGCCCCAACAGTGCGGTGAAGCAGCAGAGGAAGGAGTCCCCCGGTGTGCAGCATCGAGGGGCGGGGCCAGGAGGCCGTGGTCAAGCAAACCCTAAATCAGACCGGCCGGGATTCAGAGACGCCCGAGGCACAAAGGCCAAAGACGATAAGGTCAGACAGACTGCAGCGGTTTATCTGGGATTGAGTGGACAGATAGGTGGATGGGTGAAATTTTAAAAAACCTGTCTTTAAACAACACATTTTTTCTTCCCTTTTTTTCATCAGGGAAAGAAAGGGGTTGGAGAGTCACCAGGGGATGTAGAGCACAAGAAGTTTGATGGCACAGGATATGACAGCGACCTGGTGGATTCACTGGAGAGAGATATTGTGTCCCGTAACCCGAATGTACATTGGTATGATGGCATCATCAGATTCTTCCATACTCTATTGTATGTTTTTTCTGCTGGGTTATTATGCTGAGTTATTTTTCTTCACCCTGCTGCCTTGGGTCTCTGGATGAACTGCAGGGAAGACATTGCTGATCTGGAAGATGCTAAGAAGCTGCTGAGAGAAGCGGTGGTTTTGCCCATGTGGATGCCCGACTTCTTTAAGGGTATTCGTCGCCCCTGGAAGGTACGCAAACACACACACACTCCCTTACACACTCTGAGCTGTATATATCTCTTTGGCATGAATGAAATCAACAGTGGAAAAAAGGAGAAAGTAATATATGCGATCACGTCTGACTGTTTGTGTGATGCAACACGTTTTATTCATTATCTACCACATTAAAAATTCAGATAAGGTGAGGATGACTGTATTGCACAGAGATATGGTCATGAATAATCAAAACAACGTTGTGCCCTCATCTAAGACAAGTAACAGTAACTAGACAGCACAATACCAAGTGATCATGTGCCTGTTATCATAGATGTAAATGGACTGTCTGACAACTTGTACACTAGTGAAGAAACGGACCTCTGGTGGTGTGTGCTGCGCACCTCAATACAGCCTCTTTGCAAAATAAATAAATCACTAAATAAGTAAATTAAAAAGAACTAAAAATAACTATAAGTAACTCCATGAATAATATACATCGTACATCACCCCTTCATTTCTTTCTCCCACCTCTTTGTGTGCATGTACATGTGTGTGTGTATGTGTGTTTGTATGGGGTGTTGGAAGTGCTTCAAGTTATGATTGGTAGACAGGCAAGAAAAACAATGGATGAGATCAGGTTTGTAAGAAATTAATGAGGGACAATCAGACAGTTTGAGGTTTTGTTGAATTATTTCCGACAGAGTTTGATAAATTTTCCATCGCTATGTAATAGTTCTTCCAGTGTGTGCTATGTATGGTGTTCCTTGATTTCCAGTTCATGAGGATAGTTTTCTTGGCAATAGCTGTTTGTTCTGTTCAGATAGAGTAAGATGTCACCTAGTAACGCAGACTGAGGGGGATGATGGGATGTGGCAGCCCAGGAAACGGGATGGTGATTCAGTGATTTCTTCCCAAAAGTGTTTAATGGGTGTGCAGTGCCAGGTGGCATGAATGCAGCTACCTGGACTATTTCATGTGCAATGTGAACAAATTTCAGATGAGAAACCCACTTTTAAACATTTTTTGCCCACTGAGGTGGGTTTTGTGGAGTATTTGCTACTGTGGAGTAACTGTAACTACGACAGTAACTAACCTGTTTTTACAACATTCTAGCACAATATGACTGCCACACTTTGCTCAAACTAAGCTACCTTTGAAGCTGGTACAGCGGCATGAACATCATGCTGCCTCTTAGCATCTACATGGCTCTGCTAAATGACCAGTTAGGGTGTTGTCTTCTGTACCAGCCTCAGTTGAACTTCATCATGTGAGGCCTTTTTCCCTCAGGCTCACCATGTGAGGGTCAATATGTTATCATTTTTTACAGCAGCACAGTGCCTTTCATTTTTCTGATATATGCATAAGTGAACTCTTTACAAAGAACCCTTTTTCATGACTGAAAGTGCAGTAGAAAAAGAATTAATAAGTTAGTTATAGAAAAGTTGAGTCCAAAATTCCATACTAACATGAATTTAGTACACTAACACAGTAGGTGAAACCTTAGTGTGAATCTTTAGTATGGACCCAGTAGTATGTGAGGTGCATACTCTTTGTGGGGAAATATTACAGTATGCAAGTACTGGGGCATGTTGAATCTGGAAAGTGTGTATACTGTTTTGTTACGGTTACCAGACTGATCAAAATATTTCCTCAAAATGGTGCACAACAGTACACAATAGGCTTTCAGGTGTGTTTTCTCTCATTTGGTGGGTGTGTCAGAGGTGTCATCCAATCAGCAGCAACATTTCTATAAACTCTGCCATATTAAAAAGGCGCCGCAGTGCATTTGCTTACACAACCGGCTGTTTTAACACACCACTGTTTCTGTTTGTACAAGGGTTTTGCTACATCTCATCAGGGCTGAACGCAGCCCTGGACACTACACCAGCACAAATATTCCACAGTGCAATGCAGTAATGACGACAGTAACAGTAACAACATCTTAAAAGACAAAAGCGGACCATGACCAATGCAACTCTGGCATAACATCAACATTGATTAAGTTTAAATGTAAGTAAGGTTTCATTCTGCAAGGCGTAATATATTTTTTAAATTAGTTCATTGCTGCCACAGGTTATTATCAAGGTAACATGTCTTCAACTGGCAAGGAAGCTCTCAGGAAGTGACGTGGTATGCACTCAGCAGTGCGCCAGAAAAAATACATATTGCTGTTTTATACATATTGCGTCTAAGTCTGTGATTGTTTTATTGGCACACATGCAGGCTGAAGGTATTTGTTTCATTACAGGTTAGTGTAGAAAGCTGTGCAGGTCTGTTGTCAATCCTCCCCTGCAGCATTTCTGACTATTATTGCACACTTACTGCAGGTGAATCCTCCCACCCCCACCTGCTCCTGCTGAGCTTCTGATCAATCCGCCTGCATCACTGTTTCATATTGAAAATCTGTTGTCTCCATCCTGCAGGGAATATAACACAGACGAGCACTAGCTAGTATGGATGTGTAGCAATTACATGAAAATAGTATGGGTTCTGCCTCTGGTCCCTTTCTGGTTTATGTAATCTCCATAGCAACAGGCACAAACTAGATGCAAAAATGTCAGACATCAGAGGGGTAGTGATAGTCCTAATGTTTACAGAAGAGATTTGCATCAGGAATAGCATTTTTTTTAATAGTATTGACATTTAAACAAAAATTATGAAACAGATTACCTGAAAGCAAGAAAGGGACAGCGACAGAGTGAACCGAAACTTTATTTGGTTGTCTGGGGCTTACAGTTTAGTGGAAGAAAATTCATTTACATGCATGGTTAAGCCCAGTAATAACAGCCTCTCATGTTTTCACGAATCAGACTTGATCCTGTGCTCATCCTGTGATGACGGCAATAAACACAAGCATTATCCTCAGTCTACAATGGTCTTGCTTCATTTCATCCCTCTAATTAAGTGCAGCTCTGACATTTACATTGAACTAATTGACTAAACAGCTGCAAATCAGTGTTGTTTTTGGCATTAGCTCTCTGTCGAGGTTCCTTGAATCAAAGCTTAAACAACCGACAGCATCACTTTGTTTGCAGCACATTCGGGCAGAATATTTCAGTGTAGAAGTCTGCTGCTGATTTGCAGAAACACTAATGTTTTAAGGACGTCGTGACATCAGTCTGAGACTAGTTAAACAAGAGCAAAGTTAACTTTACAGTCAAATCATCAGGTTTTAGCAGCCAAAACTGATGGAACGATTATTTCAACGATTTACATTTAGAGTGAGATGGTCATTGCCAACTATCAGTCATATTTCACTAATGACTAAGTGATATCAAGAATCATTAAACAAACATACTCTCTTACATAATCTCTCTCATAACTCAAGGTACCAGTTATGTGAAAAGGGGCAGAGATATGCATATTTGTTGTTTACATGCAAGGCATTGTATGTAATGTGTATTATACAGTTATATAGAGAATAATTATAATGAGTCAGCCTGATCAGATCTGTACTTTGTCAGTTATGGAGTGGATGCATATCTCTCTGCACTCTCTTTTAGCAGCTTCTCGTGTTTATCAGCCCCGTGGATCTAAATGCTGTACTTCCTTTCTTGTTTGTCTCTAATGGATCTGAATGACGTACAGAGTTTGCAGCAATTTATTCCTAAAAATGAACAATTGCTTTTCCACACTGACAGCCAGCTCACATTCTAATTGAATGCTGACTTAAGTAAACTCACTGTTGTCCTGCAGCATCGACAAAACACTCAGAGAAATAGTTGTTTGTTGTCCCCACTTTAAATTTTTTATTGTTTCTGTCAATTAACTAACTGATTATTTTAAATGCATTTGTTGCACACTCATATTCACACGTCTGGCCTGAATCCAGACTTCTGAATAACTGCCCACATCTCCGAGTTTGTTCAGCAATTCAAATAAAATGAATGAATAGTGAATGAATGAAGAGAAAACAAAATGACAGCTTAGCTTTATTATCAAGTAGGGATGCACAATATTGGATTTTTGCAGATTTGTAGATATTTTCCGACGTGTTTTGGCTGATTGCTGATGCTGATATATTTTTCCCACCTATTGCAGAGAACATCAAGTCTCTCCTGTAATAGAATTAACATATCATTATATCTTGATGGCCCACTGGCAGATGCAGACATAAAATACAGTGCTCTTCAAAATATACACATTCACTGGGAAATTTATTTATTTATTTTTTTTTTTAAACTACTGCTGACATTTTTTTTTTTGCTGGTGTCTCTTTCTCTTTTTTCCTCAAAAATCTGGTATAATGATTGGGATAGCAGCTCTTAAGATTGGATTTTAAATCTGTAGTATTGAGGGAACGAGCCACTGTGTGTAGACACCACAAAAACATGCTGCTTTTCACTCATCCTGTGGATGAATGTTGCTCACACATCTTTACATGTCTATTTGCACTATTGTTTCTATCATAGTATTTTTTAACCCTTGTTGTTATTGTTTTAGTACTTTGCTAACACCAGGGTCTGAGAGAGATGGCATTTCAATCCTCCACATGTCCTGCACATGTGGAGGATTTGACAATAAAGTTGACTTTGAATACAATTTGGCTCCTCCTCTTAAAAACTTCATCGAGGGGGTTTTGTGGATGGATGATCACTTCTTGTCAGAGAACATCTTCCTGGCCAGCAGTGTGCAGACTGGTACCAGCCTGGTTGATGAGAATCACTGGCCTATAGTAAAAAAATAGTTAAGAAAATACTGTATTTGTTTATGTGTCTTTTGTCATAACAGTGTGTAACATTTTCTTTCAGGGCGTTTTAATGGTCGGCCCTCCTGGGACTGGGAAGACCATGTTAGCCAAGGCTGTGGCCACAGAGTGTGGAACTACTTTCTTCAATGTGTCATCCTCCACCCTCACCTCCAAATACAGAGGCGAGTCAGAAAAACTTGTACGTCTGCTGTTCGAAATGGTAAGTTCATGTCCATGTGCTGCATGTGGTGTGCTCAGCAAAACCTCATAACACCAAACTGAAGATCTAAATGTTAATTGTTTTATGGCAGAGAAAAAGACTCCTAAGATATTTATTCTCCTTAGGCCCGGTTTTATGCACCAACAACTATCTTCATAGACGAGATTGACTCCATCTGTGGCAGGAGGGGAACATCTGACGAACATGAAGCCAGCCGCAGGGTCAAATCAGAACTTCTGGTTCAGATGGATGGTGAGTGGAGTAAAGAAGCGGGGAGATGAAGCTGTAAAATGTTTTCTGTTAACCTTGTTTGTTGGGTTAACTGAAGAAAGAAATTTAAATGATCGCAAAAAATACAATAGAAAGCATAAGCTGTACAGTCAGCACCTGTCCAACACAGGCACAATAATGTTCTTTTTTGACACCTTTGATATCAAAACTCATATTTGGGATGAGTCAGTGGAGCTGTAGAAAGCCCAGTATGAAACTTAAACAAATTCAGCAAAGTATCATTGATAGATTCCAAGATTATATGTCATATGAATAGTGCAGTAATACAGTTTGTACTTTAAAGCTCCTTTCCACTAAAAAATGCGTCTTTCATATGTTAATGTTGGTTTTGTGTGTGTTTTGTGACCAGGTGTGGGAGGAGCTCTAGAGAATGACGACCCCTCTAAGATGGTGATGGTCCTCGCTGCCACCAACTTCCCCTGGGACATCGATGAAGCGTTGCGACGGCGGCTGGAGAAGCGGATCTACATCCCCCTGCCCACAGGTGACCTCATCATCACCCACAACATCATTGTAGTGGTGTAACCTAGGCTGCACACAACAATCCGAATGTCTGATTAATGCTTTTTTTATGTATGTGTGTATATGATTGTAGCTGTGGGTCGTGTCGAGCTTTTAAAGATCAACCTGAGGGAGGTGGAGGTAGCTCCTGACGTGGACCTGGACCTCATCGCTGAAAAGATTGAAGGCTACTCTGGAGCAGACATCACCAACGTTTGCAGGTGTGTGTGTGATAGTGTGGGTAACACACACACCCTAAGTCTGGAGAAACAGCAGGAGGTGGAGGAAGCTAAGCAATGTACTGCTGTGGGCAGGGTCAGCAGCAAAATGTATTTTAGCCACTTAAAAAAAATCAATATCAGTTTAAGCGTGCGCTATATTAAGAATACTTTAACCTCTTTACTTTGCAGTCAGATATCCCTTTCTGACAGGAAACTGCCATGATATAATTATATAAGCCAAATATTGCTCTCAGTAACCAGTAATTTTATCAGTAATTTTACCTCGCAGAAGACGAAAGTTGCTGGTCTAAAAGCTGCCTCAGTTGGCTACTTTGTTTGTGTTAGTGTGTGTGGGTTAGTTCTGATTCACACAATACACACAAGAACATAAACTAACCACCTGACTAACCACTGATACTGACGTCTTTAGATGGGCCTTTTTTGGTGGCTGAAATACGTTCTGCTGCTGACCCTGACCACAACAGTACATTGCTTAGCCTCCTACACCAGTACTCCTCTACGTCTCTGTATTTCTCCAAACTGGGGGCGTGCCAAACGCCATCTACTGTAGATAATACACTGACAATGGTTAAGTACCTCAAACAACCTCACTGACTGAACAAATCTGAATGATCCCTTTAACACAATTACATGAAAATTTAACTAGTTCACTAGTTCAATCTTATTTTGACTGGAGTCTTCTTTCTCTGGCTTTGCTAAAGCTCATATCAACCCCCCTGACGTTCTATTATCTTTTTTCATCGTTTCCTTATTTTTATATGAATATCATCACCCAAGTTAAACTGTCTGTTACTAATCAGCTCTTAATCTGTATGGATTTACATTGATTTTAGCATAATACTTGCAAAATCACAGAAATATGTATTAAATCAATCACAAACTTATATACTCAATGCAAAATTATTATTAGATTGATTGTCAGATCATTAGTTTATATTCACTATGAATTAAATTTTTTGTCTCTAACTGTTTTTGTCCTTGAACATGTTTCCTGGGAGCTGTATCGGCATACACAGTCAGGATTGTTTGGTCTGCTTTGACTCACACACATGCACTATACATTGATCATTGGATAATTATAAACTCAACATGACTTCTGATCACATTTTAACAGTTGCTTTAGTTTAACACTTCTGTTTACCATCCTGTCCTTGTGGTCCTTTCCACCGTAGCTATGCAGGGAGTCTCGCATTGCATTGTTTCACTGGCCTTGGATGTGTGTGTCAGTATCGTGCACACACAGCCTACATGATTGCAGCCAGTGGTGTCTTAATGATCACAGCCTAGTCAAGTGAAACTCTTCAAGTGTGGAATCCAAAATAGCAGAAATACTGTTAACATACTAACACCCCTCCCCTCTCTGCTCCTGTTTTTACATGCACACCAGAGATGCATCCATGATGGCAATGCGGCGCCGAATTCAAGGCCTGAGCCCCGAGGAGATCCGAGCTCTGTCCAAAGACGAGCTGCAGATGCCAGTGACCATGGAGGACTTCACCCTCACGCTCAAAAAGATCTCTAAGTCCGTCTCTGCCGCCGACCTGGAAAAATACGAAGCCTGGATGGCTGAGTTTGGGTCAGTATAGAGAAACGGCACCATTTTTGACACAGAGGGACCAGCACCTTGAAAACAGGACTCTCAGCTTTGAAAATGATGAAAGCCTTGAAGAGGAGTGTGCGTCACTGCACTGAGTGAACTCAAGTATGTGAACCAGGCGGCACATCAGGGATCAAGATTGTACAGGGGCTCACATCAGAAGACTGGTGCCTTTGAGAGAGCATGATGAAAACTTTCAGTGGCCTCACTCCTGCCCTTTCACATACTCTTCCCTCGTTGCTTCAGCACAATTGTCCGTGCAGAGACTATCAATCACCCAGCTGCTGACTGACTGAAGAAACTTGGGGGAGGGGATTTTCTCTCACACAGGGAACTTTTAATGTAAAGAGTTGCTTAACACATACATGTAGACCAGTGAATGCACTCTAGTTTTACTAACATATTCGGCCTCTTGCAAGAAGATTTATCTAAGTATTCCAAGTCAGATTCAACAAACTCTGTTAACCGCACAGGTTTACTGTGAATTGCTTGTTTCAGCCTGATGAATTTAAACTATTTATAAGTAGGTGAGCAAACATCAGACTTGATCATTTCTTAATCAACACCCCTAAAATTGCTATATAAGAGTCTTTGTCTTGCTCCATTTCTGGAAAGTTTCATGCAGAGAATGTTACGAAAATGAAAAAAGAGCTTCAAATCCTGCTCTCAGAAATCAGCAGCCGAAAACATAACAAGCTTTACAATGAATTAGAAAAATTCTGCTCCCAACAACGTGTAATCAGAGCAAAACAAATAGGGATTAGGACATGTAAGGCCGTCAGGTGCAACAGAGGATGCTGCACCTGACAGCAACCTGCTTAAAGACCCTGAGGCTGACACTTTGTCAAACCTCTCAGTAAATTGGGAAGCCATGATGATGGTAATATGGTGAAGACAACATGGTTTCTGTAACATGGTTCAAAGGCAAATTTGATTAAGACCTTATCATTTAGACTTGTACACATGTTTGATCCACTTACCCGCTTCGTTAGAGGAGTTACGAAGAGAAACTTGAAATTACAAGAAAATTGTTTGTTGAATCACTGGTAGGTGCCACTTAAAGGCACATTATGCAACATTCTCCTAAAAAGCACTATTTATAGACTTGTATAAGCCCTCTCAATCATCACATATGATCGACTAGAAGTGTGTGGCGGTGTCTGTATCTTCAGAGACCCTGCCCTCTGCCTATTAGGGCTGGGGATCAGTACTCAGTACCTTTAAGGTGTTGATTTAAATATTCTAATACTAAGTGGTATCAAAACTACTCCAGTCAAACAATACCTGCATTTAATCCTTTTAGTACCCAGATCTAGAAAAAAAATGTTTCTGGTATGCTTTTACTTGCAGACAATCACCAGAAGCGTTCTTCATAAAGAAGAACCTTCGAAAAATCACTTTCAGTGTCGAATAATCACTTTAAGGGTACTGGTACTGGTATTGTCATTTTTCAGACAGTACCCAGCTCTACTGCCTATATTTTCTTATATACTCATGCTGTGATTTACTTGTTTATGTTTCTTGGCCTCAGCATGTTTTCACAGTGGTGTGCAGCCCCACAGCCAAAACAGCAGAGCAGACTGGAGGTCGGTTTGGCTGTATTCACACAAAATCTGTCCCAACCATGGTGAAACAATCAGAAAATAACATTTTATTTCTCTGTTTCACTGCTTTATCGCTGATAGCACTCCCTCACTCCATTCAGTCTGCAGGTCTCTCTCCCTGTCTCTTGTTCGTTGAGCAAGGGAGGACAGGCCAACTTTGAATGGAGTGTTTACAAACAATGCATATTTTACCTTTAAGAACAAATCTGTTAGTACTTATGATTCTTGCAAGAGGCCAGTTGTCTTAAAGAACTGTATGTTTGAGCACTTTGGTGTAATGTATTTCCTTCAGGAGCCCATGTATTTACTACTGACTGAGAACACTTGAAGAACCACAATGTCTGTGTTATATAGTGACTGATTATGTGTGTGTAATTTTTTGTTGGTTTTAATATTTTTGCAATTACACAACTGTTGAAAAAAATGTAGTTTGGCTAAAAGAACATGACCACTGGACCAATGGGTTGTTATTAAAGGATAAAGTTCATTCCTGGCCTAAACCTTGCCTATTTGATGATTCCTGTATTTCATGAAATTTTTTTAATTGATCATCCAAAACAGAGTGAGGTTATGTCTCACATTCAAGGAGCGTAAACAGATTGTAGGCAGTCAGTCCTCCTGGAGATCATACAAAGACTAACTTTAGGTGTAGATAGATAGTGAGTTGATTAATAAGATTGTGTATTAGTGATAGACTCAATCCATAACCCATTGTTGTTCTTGCTGTATGTATTTTTTTTCCTACTGGTTTTACATCTAATTTTAGGCTGTCTCAAGTGTTCAGGGCATCCCACACAGGACAAATAATAAACCACTGTAAGCTCCGTTCATGGTGTGCCACTCATTGCTGGTAATATATGGTAATTGCATCACAGTTCCTGTACTACAGGACTACTATTTGGTAATCACGTTTCAACTTGAATATCAACAGAAATATTCCCTGATGTTGAGGCTGTTGAAATATTTATTATGAAAGTTAAGTCTTGGAAATAATTAATCTGGCCTTGCTAAATAACAACTGACCCTTCCTCAGTCCTGCCCCTTTTTGCTCTGCGCTCCGATGACAGTTGCACAACCTTGGCCCCTTGGTCAACTTTCACCTTTTTCTGTAAATGCAACATCATAGCTAATGTTAGCAAAAATCTGGCTAACTAGCTAGACGGTACACTAAAATGTATTTTAGGTTGGAAATGGGCAATATAGTAACAGAGTCCTGATCCATCCTTGATCAACACTGCCTAGTCTGACATGTTTATATGAGTTTTGGGGGCCAGAGCAAATGAAAACACAAGGTCTGCAGGAGCAGATTCCTGTTTTGAGGCTAGGAAATGGTAGTTCGACCAAAAAGAAAAAAAAAAACATCTCAAGGTCCACGTAGTAGATTTTTGAAGAGCCTTTAATGCTATCACACTGTCTCCATCAGTAGACTGACAGTGGCAGTCAAGTTAAGAATGAACTCAGCCTGAATAATGGCTACTGAGTTTGCACGACAACAGATCCATTCCCATGACAACGGAGCAAACTATGTGATACAATTAAAAGCTATGATACTGACCTTGACTTGGTATTGTTTAAATCAAACTACTTATATTTCTTATATATTAAAACTGTATCTGCACACCACACTGCTCTACTGATGGAAAACCATTATAACTAAACTCACATTCCTTCAGTGTTTTTATATCTGTAGCAGCTGTGCAGCAGAGACATTTAGAAGTTAATTTGTATAGAACAATGTGTGGATTTGTCTGTGTATATTTGGAAAAGATTGAAGCAGCACCATATGTACACCAGCCTGTTGTATCATCCTGACTGTACACGCTGGCTGTGCCTTGTTTTGCACAGAATGCACTGTACCATTTGCTATTCTTCATGAATGTCATTAAGATTTTGTGGGATGCATTCATCTGTCTTATGATGCTTCATTGTTTTTCACTTCTTCTGTTGCATTCAAACACCTACATTCTTTTCTTTAGGTCAACAGATGTGCATTTGACTATTGAAATGTCTTTGCCTGCTTATTACTCTCCAAATATAGGATGAATTGTGCACTCTTCTGTGTGCTGGTGCTCATTATTAACCCCTCTTGATTGTTTGTACTTTGAATCTAAAATGTTTTTACTGCAGGTGTCTTTATTGTCAAGCAGTCTTTGTATCCCCTAATTTTGCAGTAATTGTACTGCCTTGTATTGTCAAGCTTTTACAAATGCAAAACATTTTCCAAAACCCCTCAATCAAACCAGATTCATCCCCATTGTACAACACATCTGAAGCTGAGCATTTCAGTCTTTTATCATCAGTATCTGCTAGGGATGTAACATTACCAAAAACCCAAAGCATGATAACGCCAAGATAAAAAAAGTCAACAGTACAATATTTATCATAATATTCTGTGTGATCCCTCTGTGTGATCAATTTTATTGATCACACAGAGGGAAAATGTAGATAACTATTAGGCCTGTCTGTTTTGAATAGATTGATATTATTTTTCATAAAAATTCCAACTTAGTACTACAATTTATACAACAGTTAAAATTAACTATTTACTCCCTTTTATGTTTAAGTTAAATTTTAGGTACTTTTACTTCAACTACTTTAGTGTGAGTTGACGTTTTAATACTGCATCATAATAACTATTGATAAGAGTCATTGACTCACAAAATGAGGAACTCTGAGATGCCCCCCCCCCCAAAAAAATGAAGATTTTAAATGTATTTTAATGTAATCACACCATTGATTTGATCGGCTCAAAAAGTGTTTTTCTTACTGTTACTTCACTTGGATGTTTGAGTTTCATTGTGCAGACTAATGTACGTACAAGGTTATTTTCACATTCATCTGCTAAGTTTAACAAGCACGTTTTTGTTCCATCACAAGTAGTTCGGAGGCCTTCTCAAGCAGAGCACTTAAGTAGTTTACAGTGTACCTGCACTTTACTTGAGTGTTTCCATTTTATGCAGCTACTTCTTATCCTGTACATTTAAGAGGGAAATATA
>JAJHUR010094475.1:13964-25873 GCA_027495735.1 Lutjanus campechanus | reverse complement strand
TAATGGGCACTAAACCCTAAGTACATCTGAAGCTGATGGGAGTGGTTTTGCAGGTATTTGGTCATAAACCAAAGTCTATATAATACAATACAGAGTTTTTGATATGTTTTAGTTTTAGCAAAAGTGTTAAACTGACTGACAGTACCATCTGTTAGATCACCAGTTTGATTAAAAATAAGGACAATTTGATTTTCCTCAGTAGAGCCAGACAGATATTGGCCGATATTATCAGCCGATATTAGTCTATCACAGCTATATTGGTCTACAGTATATTAGTATCTGTGTATATGATGCCCAATATGTGCCAATATGAAAACTTTCTTTTCCTTCTTTTTTTTTTTTTTTTAAAGTTTTGTGGAAAGCATTTTATGTATACTTGATGTTTTTTTAAATTCAACTTTAATATATATCTATTGTTCTATTTGTGTACATTTTTTTTATTTCTAGTTATTTATGATTATGAAAAATACAACTGAATATTGTTACAGTTTCATTATTAAACGATATTACACGTCTTTGTCTCAAGTCACATTTTGGGGATCATTGCAATATCGGCAGATATGTTGCTATCGGATTAGAGTTGGGCGATATGTTCAAATTTTCCAAACGATCATCGTCAGCCCATCTATCGGCGATTGACGATGTCATCGTCACCCCTCACACCTCCTCCCGTCCTCTCCAGTCTCAGCTGGGAGATGTGCGCAAGCAGCGAATTCATTATTGTACGCATGCTGCGTACGTTCACTACATTGACAGTAAATTCACAAAGTGTCTAGAAATCGCATGTTCTCACACTTATTTCCCATTTTAAATGGAGAAATATGACCGCAGACCTTCTGAATTCACTCTTTTACCTAAGACGAGCTTAATTGGCTCGTTAACTCCTCGGAGAACACACTTCATTCAAACTCGACAGAAAAACATGTAAACTCACCAAAACTGTCTTTGTTAGTCTGTCCACTCTTCCAGCAATCACCAACTCTGGTTTGGTCAAAATAAATCCTCACTTTACCACGTGAAAAGAGTGTAAAAAGTCAGACTCTGCAGGCTGTTTTCCTCTCACTCCTCCCCCAGCTTAGCGCGCTCATGGTGGTGTGGGTGTGAACTGCGCTGCTGGATGAGAGCACAGTGCAGAGCAGAGGCTGTCACTCTGCAGACTTACATTAGCAAAATAAAATGACAAACATCGCCCTCAAAATCATCCAAAAAAGCAATTGACGATGGATTGTCTAATCGCCAAAAAACGCTAATTTGAGCTTTCACTTGGTGTTTAGTCTGAGATTTGAATGTGTCACCAAAGTTCTCATTGAACCTCAGTCCGGTGCATTTGATCCCTTTACACAGCATGGCGCACACTTCATATACTCATCATTTAATATTTTGAAGGATTATGAAGTATTTCCACGCAAAACTGGTAGCTCCTAACTGCATGAAGGATCAGAAGTGTCTGAATTGGTACTTTGTTCTTGTTAATCAATTAATTATAGCCGCTGTAAGCTCTACCGTCATATGCGCGCACACAAACTCTCTCTCTCTCTCTCATCTGCACAAACGCCACAACCTCTGGTAGCATCGCCAAGTGAAAAAAAACAATCGTCGTTCATCCCTTTAATCGCCAATATACGATCAGATCGCCAATCGGCACAAGCCTCCTTAATATCGTTATCTGGATTCACTGCAAAAATCCAGTATCAGTCAGACTCTACTTCTCAACCCTCAAACTTCTGTGCGAATGCAAAGTTCAAGTAACTAATATTTTGCTCTTGAAACAAAAGTACTTCTATTTTAGCTCTGGGATGCTGGGATTTATGCTAAAGCAGGATGTCCTGAAACCAAAAGTTTAGAAAGCAAGAGAATCTGATCAAAGTTGGCATTTTTCAAAGTTTCCGTCAGCTTTAAGGCTTTCTAGATTAAAAATGTGAGCAATAAATGCAAAAATGAGGCACGGAGATTGCTTCTGATCAAATCTCACTAAGCGACTCTGCTGGAGGACGCGGGAAGGGCAGGCAACCAGGAGAGCGACGCCGAGAGCCTCCACGGCTGCCTCTCCTCTTTCCGTCACCCAGCCGAGGTGCCAGGGTCTGAATAAATACCGCCCACGACGACGTACATAAGTGTGCGCGATGTGCATATGCAATATCCTGCAATTCTCCTGTGTTTCAGTGAGTGAGCACAAGAGCAATATAGACATCGCAACAAGCGTTTGAAGATAATGATGAATCCCACTGCTTGAGGCAATGACAAGTAGTATAAGAGAGAAAACAAACTGTATTCTGGTTAAATGGTGCTGCCTGGATAATAGACAGAGACAAATGTGAGCGACTACGCAGTTGTGACAGCAAATTTTCTCCAATAGTAGCCTTGCGTTCTGTATATGTCACTGTCCGGCTATTGCTTGTGACTTTCCATTAATCCTCAGAAATTGATCTGTTTTGCTCTGTTGTTTAATGGTGACTTTAGCATTGCAATGCCACTTTTACTGAAGCCTATTATGTTCTAATCATTTCCTCTCCTCTCTCCCCTTGCCCTTTTTCTCCGCCCCCCCTCCCCCACTCTCTCCCTCTCTCCCGTTGACAGATACCACCCTGTCCAGTGAACGTGGTAAGTACCGCAGCCGCACACTCCCTTGATTTAGAGCCATCTGTGCCGCGGACCCTGCCAGCAACAGCGGATTGGCTGTTTGTGTCGATGTGGAAGGAACCATTCTCACACGTTGGTCTCAGTGGGGGAGACACCGAGCCACAAACATCATTTGCATCACCAGGAAGCTATTTTCCTCCGCTTCACATTGCATGTCACGGCAAATGTTGAAACGAGGAGAAAAACATCAAGCGAAGGCAATTATGAAAGCAGCATCCGCGGGCCCATGTGGCCAATCAGAATTTGAATTTAGCATATTTTCCCTGCATGCATTTTGCCTCGACCTACTTAGTCAATTTACCCCCTTTTGACTCCAATAGTATTCAATAAGGAGGCAATAAGGAGTATCCTTTTCCAGCGTTAGTGGAACACATCTAGTCTAAATAGAGGGTAGATGGATTCCCCCACTGAGACAGCCACTCTTTCCATTTTATTTTGAATATGACTCCCCTCTGCCGTGCTGTTATTAATGGCTTCCTGTGCTTGGAGGAGCATTTTAATCACTTCATCAAACAAGTTGAAAGAGGGAGTCAATCTGCAGCACTGGTTTTGTTGATATCTTTGGTCTATTTGCATGTGTGTCTGGTCTCCCCAGTAAACACCCCTGTCATCTGTTCTGTATCTATTACTGTGGTTCTCAGTGTTTTCCCCCCAAAAATAATCAGTTTGGTGTTTTCAACCCCCTCAGGAGGTTCTACTGAAAACCATTTTACACTACAAGGGTTTTATCTAGAACCTACCCAGGGCATTCTAACAAGAACCCTTTTGTATTTCAAGGGTTTTATATAAACCCATCCCGTGGCTTCTACTGAGAACCTTTTTATATTCCAAGGATTTTATCTAGAGCCCACCCATGGGGTTCTACCAAGAACTCTTTTATATTCCTAAGGTTTTACCACCCAGTGGTTCTGATTAGAAACCCACACAGGGGGTTCTAGTGAAAAAGGGTTTTATCTTGAACCACCCATGGGGTTTCTACCAAGAAACAAAGGATTTCAGTAATCCTTGATGAACTCGTTCTTTCAAGAAAAGGTTCTTTGGATGACAAAGGTTATTAACAGAACCCTCAGTCTTACAGAAAACCCTTGACAAACCTTCACTTCAAAAAAGGGTTCTTAGGAAGCAAATGGTTCTGGTTAGAGCCTCAGCTCTTCAGGAAGAACCCTTTTGGAACCTTTATTTCTAAGAGCGTGTATAGAACATGAAAGGTACCAGAAACACTCAATAAAATCTATTTTACGGTAAATTATATCACTGGTACATGTGATGTAATGTAAACAAACATTCTCCAGTCTACAGTGCAGCCTCATTTCCCATCATGCCGAGTGCTGGACTGACTAATTTGTTAAGTTTGCTAGTTTGTGTTCCAAAATGCAATTGTTACTTTTTGTTAGTGTTTGTAATACATCTGTTCAGAATATGGTGTTGTATTGGTAATTGTAATTTTTGTGCTGGTTTATAGTTTTAACCATTAGTGATGTGGCTGTGAAAATGTCTTTGATGAGCTGATGCTGAGAGCTGCTTCCTGGCTCTCATTCTGTGTTATTTGCCACAATATGTTACATTATTTTATTCTCCTCTGCCATCTGTTGACCCCTGGAAATCATCTTGCGACCTCCTTGGGTGTCCCGACCCCCAGGTTGAGAACCACTGTGCTCATCGATGTCATCATCAGGGTTTCAGTATGGCACTGAGACAAAACAGAGATCTCGCTGAACTCGCTCTCCGCTCCATGAAGGATGGCGCTTTGGGGTGAAATTGTCGAGCTAAATTGGTGTGGTGGCATCACACGGTGTAGACAAAACGCCACACGCTGCGTGTCTGGTCTGTGAAACCTCATAGCGGCGAGAGGGAAGGGAAGAGTAAAGTTGTGGTACAGATCAAGCACTTGTTTATTTTTGTGTGCCTGGTTAACCCTCGCTCGCTGGCGGAGGAGACGACGACGCTCGGCACAGGCAGGCTTGTGTGATCAATTTTTCATTGCCGAAGTAGCAACAGTGTGGCGCTTTTTTTTTTTTCATTCCAGTTAGGCTTGAACAAAGAGCGGGGAATAAGAAGTCACAATAGGCAAAGATTTGTATTCATCATGAGTGTTATCCTTGATTTTGACCTCATCTGTGCCTTTCTTAACCGCCCTCCCGCTCTCACATTAAAACACACGCATGAGTTCTCTCTCCTCTCCCACACCTCCTTTCCTTTTCTGTACTGCTGAGTAGTCACATAATGTGAATGATGTTCCACAATGGAAGGCAGGAAAAGAAGAGTGAAGTAATGAATGGATTAAAAAGCAGATGAGAGAGTGAGAGGAAGGAGTGTTCGGACAAGGTCTGCGTGCCCTTGGTGCCTTCATGCCAGCAGGCAGCCGTCCAGCAGCCTGCTTATCATCACTCACCTGAGCATACATCATTCTATACATGTGCATATGTGGTTTTTGGGGGAACATAAACATTGTGTGTATACCTGCAGTGCAGAACAGGACGTACTGGAGCTCCCTCCCTGTGTCTTCCCGTGCTTAACAAGCTCCTCTCTGCCCCCTCTGCAGTGGTGGGGTGTGTTTGGAGTCGTCTGATAGGCCTCCTCGATGTGAAGTGGCTGCCGGTGCATCCTCTCCTAGCTTAATTGGCTGTACCTGAGGCAGGAGGGCAAGGTGTAATTGCGATAAGAGAAAATGCTGTGCTTGGCTGGTTTTAGGGCCCTTATCTATAGTCTCCGGATTGATTATGGTTTTTCTGCCAGCCGTGCAAATTGTTCAGCCCCATCAACTGCACTGGAAACCACCTTAACTCTGTCTTGGCCGAACCGCCATGCACATCTGCAAACTATAAACCAGACGGTGCATGGACGTACCGCTTATTAAGCTGCAGGAAATCTGACCACTGGCTTTCAGCTGTGATCTCTGCTGGTTGTGTGTACATTACTTCTGTTTTTTTTTTTTTTTATGAAAAGCAACAGGGATTATATTAGTGACAGCACAGTTTAACATCTGGTGCGCCATATGAATGTCGTTTTATGGTCAAATTAACAAGGCCATACTGTATCTGCCTGCAGTTATGTTCATCTCAGTAATACAATTTAAGGAGTCAGTATTGCTCTAAATGCCAATAGTACTGTAGACATTTGGGTAACTCGCCCATTCATTTTTTTGAGAGTTAGATGAGAAGATCGATACCACTCTCATGTCTGTATGCTAATTATGTAGCTAAGGCCAGTTAGTGTTGTGCGAACCATTAATCAATCATTTGAAACTCAAGGCTCTTTTTAATGAGTTAGGACTGACAAGTTCTCAAGTTTTAACTCGTTCACTGACTTGTCTCCACCCCCTCCAACCCAGCTCCCGGCTACTATGAGCTAATGTCCCCTCAGAGCTGCCATAAGGCAGAAGCTGTTTGGGAAATTAGTTTTTTACAGATTGATACATCTCCATTAGAGCTGCAATCATAAATGGATTATTAATCAATCATGAAATGAATCGCCAATTATTTTGAAAATTGATTCATTTTTAAAAAAATGTCCAAATTCTCTGATTTCAGTCTTTCAGATATAAATATTTTCTGGTTTCTTTCGTCCTCTGTGACAGCAAACTAATTATCTTTGGGTTGTGGAAAGACATTTGAGGACGGCATCTTGGGCTTTGGAAAACAGTGATCAAATTTTATGGACCAAACAGCTAAAATAATCAACAGATTAATTGATGATGAAAAAAATATTCAGTTGCAGCCCTAGTCTTATGGTGGTGCCGACATGTGTCACATAAATATATTGTATAATACTTTCATATTCTATCACAAATAACAGTGTAATTCTTTCTGTGAATGCCATGAACATTCTGTGACCTTAAGAGATTATTGACTTCAGCAGGCTGTGGGGCAACATGTTCTTAAGAACACCGAAACACCGAAGTATCTGGGGACGGGGTTCTCAGAAATGACCAATGATCGAGGAAACATCTGGGTTCAATCAAGGACACATACACAGATTTATTAAAAGAGGTCACACATCTTTACTCTAGTTTTCTGTTTGTCAAATTCACTGCTCCTCTTATGTACTAAGTTCCTGCCTCTGTCTCGTCTCTGCATCGACCCTTATTTGCCACCACAGTCTCTCTGTCCTGTTTATTATTTTCTTATTAAACCAGCCCTGTTAGGTGATCCCAAGACGCTTGGTTACATTGATGGCATCTGTGTTTCTTTTCTTAGCTTAGCTTCTTCAGTAAAGCTAGCTGGCTAACTAGACCCTTTTGAAGGGAAGTGGATGTTTGTCGGACACTCACGCAGCAGGGATGTGAGGGTTAATCTGCCTGCTTCCTTTGCTGGTGATGCAAGTCAGTTTTCTTGGCTGAGTGAGACAGTTGGAAGTTACCGCCAGAGCAATGGTGAGAGCACAGCGGTGGTCAGCTGGTGAAGACACCACAATAGAGCACCACTTACCACTTACAGTACATACTGTAGAAAGAGGAGCGACAGTATTCAAAATCGTATCTTCGAGATTTCTAAATACCCTGGCACACCGGAATACCTTGATACCACCCAAGCCTACTTAAGGGACTTGAAAACCCAACTCTGTTTACTGAGTCACTCATACAAACTTGGGCTTATATTAGCTTAGCTCAGCCTAGCATAGAAACTAGAAATAAGGGGGAAACAGCAAACCTGGTTCTGTCCAAATAAAAGCTGTGTGCCAGCACCTCTAAAACTCATGAGGTAACATATTGTACCTTGTATTGTCCTGTTTAATGCGCGCAAAAAACTGACAAGACTCCACAACCCTGATCAATAAATATTCCAACACTAGCCTCAGCTAAAACCACAACCTCAAATTTTAAACTTCAGTTTTTATATGCATCGAACAAACAACACAAGTGTTGATTAGTAAGCTTTAGAACGAGCTGGTGGACAGTTTTGTAGCTGTTTTGTAGGCAGGATTGTGCTAAGCTATAGCCAGCTGGCTAAAGGTTCATATTTAGCATGCAGATATCAGAGTACCATCAGTCTTTTCATCTAACTCTTGGCAAGAAATTGAATGTTTCCTAAAATGTTGAACTATCAATTATATTTTTCCATGTACAGTCAAAGCCTGTGCACCAGATGAACCTATTGTAATGCCGTATACAGTCTCTCTCGCTCTGTTTGCGTCTCCCCCACCCTTTCCCCCTTTTCTCTGGTTTTGAGTAGTGGTTGGGGCTGAAAGAGCAGCTAATGGGCTGTGAAATGTCTCCAAAGCTACAGCAACAACAGAAGCTAATGTCTCAAAGCCCCTCTGAAACAACACAAGTGGCGAGGAACCCTGACAGTGCAAAGAGAAGAAAAGGGGAGGGAAAACATCCCTGGTTTCCTCTGATGTGTCAGAGAGGCCATTTCTGTCAGCCTAATTGTAGTAAAGCTTTTCATAGGGGCCTTGGTGAAATAACGTAATTGCCTGCTGGAATGGATTGGACGCCACCATTGGCTGCACTCTGTAGGGTTTTCTTTCCCCATGTAACGCAAGATCCTGAACGCGGCTCAGCACTGTTCTGACATTTGCTATCTCAATCTTTCAAGCAGTGGCGCACAGTGCTTAGGAGGGCAAATTCAAGGCTCTGGGATATTGACATGGTGAAATATTACAGCCGGCAATTTTATCCCAACGAGGTGATTTACCTGCATGAAACCTGAGAGCTTTTGCTCCAAGTGAAGGATGTAGTTTCACAACATGCCTTATTGGAGCTAATTTGAACATGTGTTCATTTGAAGAGCAGTTAATACTCTAAGCATTTATGTGTTTTATAGCACAAAAGGAATAACGTAAAAAAAAACGAAGACCTATGTGGAGATGTTTGCTTTAAATGCCTTTGCCAAAGAGAAGCTGGGTGGAATGCAATTTTTGATCATTCGCAAGCGTTTTTCTCTAAAATGTGGTGAAGCGTGCGACCCCTTCTGCTTCTCTTCCCCCTCAGTACCAATTAAAGCTGTTTTTCTGCAGCAGATCTTGAGCTGATGAAGACAGCCACTAAGAGCTCTTGAAGTAAAGTCGCACAGGACCTGTATGGCAGATGGTTTGTGCAAGAGTATGAGCAAAGAGAGAAAGCAGCAAAAGAAGGAAACAAACAAGCATAAAGATGGCAGCCTGTCTCCAGTGAGGAGCTCCTATTTTCTACCCAATTTAAGACTTACCATTTCCAAATTTTCAAACTTTTCCTCAAAAATGCTGTCAAACCTGCAGGAGACCAGGGAAACGATAAGATCTTTTTCTGTGGAGAATTTTTGCACACCATCTTTCAAAAACTATTGAGACGACTCAACTCTCAGCTAACGAAAAAAAGAAAAGAAAAATGTGCTGGGAGCTGCTTGATCTCACAGCTTTGACCAGCTCTCCCAGCTGAATGGAGGCAGGCTTTGCTCCGGCCTTTTCGCTACAAAGGCTGAGACGGCAGAGAGTCAAGGCACAGAGGACAGTGCCTAATGGCTACAAGTCCGGCTTTCCCCAGTGGATTACATGTTTCAAAAAGATAAGGCCTGATCAGTATTTTTCCAGAGAAAAAGCTTCTTTTTGTGATGCAGATGAGAGCAGACAGGAAACTCGCTGGAACCAATTGGGTCCGAGGCTGTGTGCTGGTGTTCAGAGCTTTTAAACGCGGGAAATAGAGATCATACACAAAACAAGCTTTTCTTCACAGTCGGACCACTTTACCATGCGGTGTGTTTTTACATCACCTGTGGTCACTTCTCCTTTAATCATTTCTGTTTCTGTTGAAAGAGCGCATACTGCCAACTTTCATCATTATACAAAGAATCCGACAACTTAAACACCATCTTTGTTGTCAGGCTTTTGTAGTCATTTCTATCTCTGCTTATCATGAGATATAAGGGCAAGCTTTGGAGGCGATTGCCCCCCGCTGGTGACCCCATGTTTGAAAAACGGTACAAAAGTGCCGTTTTAGATGCCCTCATGGTAGATAAAACACGATAATGTGCCCTCTAGGGTGGCCTTTCAGTACAGAAAACAGAATGAAGTGCACTTTTCCTGTGGAAAAAACATGGTGAATGGCCTTAGGATGTCCTTCCAGCGGAGAAAACGTGGTGAAGTGCCTTTTGGGGTGCCCTTACTGGACAGAAAACGTGATGAAGTGCCCTTTTCCAGTGGAAAAAATCATGGTTGCCCTTAAAGCAGAGAAAATGTGGTGAAGTGTCCTTTTCCAGTAAAGAAAAAGTAGTGAAGTGGCCTTCCAGTGGAGAAAACGTGGAGTGCCCCTGCACAATGCAGTGTCCCACATAATAGAAAATTAGTTGGCCTATGTGCCTTTAAATGGTTGAATAGTTGATAGTTCCCTGTTTGTTTTTTATTTCCGAGGTGTAGTAGTTGTTTTATTTTAAGGCACATATTAAAACAGCTTTAATCTAGACCATAGATTGGAGCGGTTTCACCGTCAATGCATCACGACTTTCAGTGTGCTGGTGCCCAACCGTGTACAGCTGGTGCCCTGAGTCCGCCAGTGCTGCTTACTTCTCCATACTGGGCCTTTATGATTTCAGCCACAGTGTATACTTGACCAATTAGTTCACACTTCATTTTAACACCTGGGATGGGACTAATGAAGCCACATTTCCTGGGGTTAATTACACCAACATTACGTGATATTATGAGGAACAGCAAATGGCAAAGCACACTTTAGTATCCCTCCCTTCCATCATCACCTCCCACTGTGGGAGACTTTTCCCTCTCCAGCTCTCCCTCCATCTCTTTATGTGTCTCTCCTCTCTCCTCCGCCTGGTACGTTTCAGGCACATCCTCCCAGCTCCTCTCAGTGCTAAGGCAGGATTGCACGGAAGCATTAAGGGAGTGTGAGACAACGCCGGTCCAGGCAAATCCCTACACAAATTAGAGTGTAGAGACCATTATTAAAGGCAATTGCCACTGCCTGCTACCAACAGTTAAATTACAATGTCTCTTGAACAGAAAGGCGAGCGGTTTATTACCCCCGTTTTCCCTCCTTGGCAGAGCTGCTCACTGGAGCGAGTGCAGCTTTGGAACTGTGTCATTCTTCAAGATCTGGGGTGGAATTATAATGTACTAGGGAGCTGACGTTCGCATGAGGCCTGGCCCTCAAAAGACATGCCCATGATTGGCACCCGGGTTTTCACAAAGAGCATTAAGTTTCTTCGTTTTAGGGGGGAAAAAAAAGAGAGCCTGATGTTTTTCCACACACTCCACCTTTAGATGCTCAGCTTCTCAAACGGCACGCCAAATGCTCAAGTTTGCTTTCATGTGAAGTACGCTGAGGCGATTTCTCTGGCTGACTTTTAACTCTTGCATTTGGCGCTTTTCTCTGTCAAACGGGTGTTTCGGCAGCAACGATTTGGCTGTCAATCACAACCACCTCTCAGCGTTCCTCACGTGAACAGATTACTTTGCTACTGTGAGGATGTGTTGCATTCTGTGTGTGAGCAAATGAGCGTGCATGCTGCGGTTCTGTTTATGGGGTATGCGTGTGTATATGCGCGTGCCTGTGTGTATGCATGCCAGACATTTAATGTTATAAGTACTAATCTGTCACTTCTATAAGATTACTGCTGGAGCTGACTTCATGCAGCGCATGTCAACATCCTAGCTGACAAAACCTGCTGAGTTCCTGTTTCCTTGACATTTATTCTAACTGCACTTCCCTCCATGTTACCACATTACTTTAATCGACACTAACTTGACACATTAATATCATTTAAACTCTCTCTGACTCGCTTCTTCAGTGCTGCAATTTTTCCCATTTAGGGGCAAATTTGGTATGTAGAGCACCTCCAGTCTCAGTGGGCCTTTTTCCATTAACGACATAACACTGTTGTGTAATTATTGCTCATCTGCACTTGAAAGCAGAAAACCCACTAAAAGCTGAAGAATTCACTAATGATATCATTACGGTTATGTCCAGTGATTTTGTTAACATGAGCATGTTAACATGAATAATTTGTTTTGTGTGGTTTTAAAAGCCGTAGAGCAAACTTCACCTCAATGACTCGAACATTTTAAACTGAACTTTACGCAGTCAGCCAGAGGTTGGAGCAAGTCACACATGTGCAAATCTCAAGCAAAGTCTCAAGTCTTAGCCTTCAAGTCTCAAGCAAGTCTCAAGTTACTGCAGTGAGAGTCAGGTAAGTCAAGTTGAGTCGATGCTCAGGTCAAGCAAGTCACAAGTCAAGTCATATGAAATTCTGAAGATCTACCACAGATTCCACATTTAAATCAGTTAAAAGACGTGAAAAGTTTTATTTTCAAGAAGCGAAAACTGTTGCAACTGCTCA
>JAJHUR010094475.1:0-13944 GCA_027495735.1 Lutjanus campechanus | reverse complement strand
GCTACTGTGAGGATGTGTTGCATTCTGTGTGTGAGCAAATGAGCGTGCATGCTGCGGTTCTGTTTATGGGGTATGCGTGTGTATATATGTGCGTGCCTGTGTGTATGCATGCCAGACATTTAATGTTATAAGTACTAATCTGTCACTTCTATAAGATTACTGCTGGAGCTGACTTCATGCGGCGCATGTCAACATCCTAGCTGACAAAACCTGCTGAGTTCCTGTTTCCTTGACATTTATTCTAACTGCACTTCCCTCCATGTTACCACATTACTTTAATCGACACTAACTTGACACATTAATATCATTTAAACTCTCTCTGACTCGCTTCTTCAGTGCTGCAATTTTTCCCATTTAGGGGCAAATTTGGTATGTAGAGCACCTCCAGTCTCAGTGGGCCTTTTTCCATTAACGACATAACACTGTTGTGTAATTATTGCTCATCTGCACTTGAAAGCAGAAAACCCACTAAAAGCTGAAGAATTCACTAATGATATCATTACGGTTATGTCCAGTGATTTTGTTAACATGAGCATGTTAACATGAATAATTTGTTTTGTGTGGTTTTAAAAGCCGTAGAGCAAACTTCACCTCAATGACTCGAACATTTTAAACTGAACTTTACGCAGTCAGCCAGAGGTTGGAGCAAGTCACACATGTGCAAATCTCAAGCAAAGTCTCAAGTCTTAGCCTTCAAGTCTCAAGCAAGTCTCAAGTTACTGCAGTGAGAGTCAGGTAAGTCAAGTTGAGTCGATGCTCAGGTCAAGCAAGTCACAAGTCAAGTCATATGAAATTCTGAAGATCTACCACAGATTCCACATTTAAATCAGTTAAAAGACGTGAAAAGTTTTATTTTCAAGAAGCGAAAACTGTTGCAACTGCTCATCTTATAAATTGAAATTTGGCAACCAATAAAAAGCCTCACAAATAAACAGCTTGACTGTTGGGGCTCTGAAATTAGCTCTCATGGGGCTTTTCAATTGTTACTTTTGGCTGCACTGAGTCAAACTGTGCCGTGCTGATTTGAATTTCCATGACCAATGTTTTAACTCGCTGAGCTGTGCCAAACCCCTGCTGTGCTAGGCTGACATGTAGAATCAAACCAAGGGAAACCAAGCCAGCCTTTGTATATAGAAAAGGGGTATAAAAAGCTTTAAAATGAAAACTGAAGCCAAGTCTAACATAGCTTAAACTTAACGTTAGCTTTCTAGCTAACATTTGACCAGCCAGTAAGTTAAGACCTTGAATACCTCTGTTCTCATACTACTGTAATCAGTAACATAATCCATTAATTCAAATTTGATTTATTTTTTGCTAGCCCTCTCCATGATGGCTGCCTCTCACACTGGCCTGTGTTGGTCTGCTTCATCCTATTGGTTGCAAAATCAGTCAATCATATTTCAAAAACCAAAGCGTCAATGTAGGAAAATGCAAATGTTAATTTAGAAAAAGTCCTTTCAAGTCACGTCTGACTCAAGCTCCCCACCCGTGCAGTTAGTGCACACTTCTAGTTTCTGAATGTGTCATGTGAGTCTGTGAGAATCAGCACTAAATGTTCAGTTTATGTACATCAACTTATTACTGATTACTGTTATAATCATAAGGCCACTAAACAAAAGATGTTCCGTCTTTGATCTCGAGGGCTTAGACACTGAAATAGCTTCGGGACTACAATGTAATGCAATGCAAAGTATTACCCCTCATTTTTACAGAGCGGAGAGGAACTGAACAGTGAAACACTTTGTAAAGTATTCTCCCTGGAAAAGAAAAATGAAACGAGTGTTTTCTGTGAAGTATGAAGAGGCATATTTTTCTCACCTATGACAAACTCTAATTTTCTCTGCTCCCTAGTCACACAACTGTCAGAATCACTTTAGTGTTTCAATTTTCTCCCTCATCATCCAAAACAGCACATCCACCTTCCACCTGTGAGTCAGGCGTGCAGGGCGGCATATGGCCGTTGACATTTTATGAACAGAAGAATTAAAGATAAAGATCTGTCAGCATGGATCCTCTGAGATTCATGTCGTCCGTATTTTGAAATCACACTTGATGCGACCGTCTGTCGAGGTGTTTGTACAGTTGATGCTTCATGCGGTGTGCAGATTTTTATAATGAACACTTTTAAGTTGTCCTTTAAGCTGCCACCCGCCTCGTCTACATCAACTTCTGTGAATGGTTTCCTGCATTTTTAACTTTCTTTTTGGATAATCTTCAGCACTCCATTCAGATATGTTTTGTATCATACTCAATATTTACTTTTGTCATTATGATTATACAATCATGATAACGTTGTGGCTCCATGGATGGCAGTGTCAATCGACTGGTGTGTTGGTCCAGACTGAAATATCTCGATAAATACTGGACGGATGAAATTGTGTGTAGACATTCATGGTCCCCAGATGATCAATCGTAATGATGGTGATCTTTTCCTCTTGCCCCATGATGAGGTTGAGATCTTTGACTCTCAGTCTCAAAATTCTAGCCTGGAAACCAGACGAATCTGCAAGATCATTGGGCCACTCCCATTCAAAGATGTTTCCACCTGTCCTGAGTCTCCATGGGCCAATCACAACTGTTTATTTAATGCGTGGCAGGGTTGATACGATGACTGACAGGGGGGTGTCACCAGATTTGAAAGGTTTCACGTCAGTGACGTTACACGTTTAGTGCAGCGCTTCAGGCTCAAGAGGCTCCAAACCAGACAGTGCTGATCAAATATGAATCAAGATTTTGTTACTGTATTGCCTATTTCTCGCATCAGATGTTTTCAGAAACACATTTTAGCGTACTGTTAAGCTGTAACTCGAGAAAGTTTTCAACCAGGCTGCCATTTTTGACCTGCTTGAAAACAGACCGAGCACCACCCCAACTTCCCATCAGCCTCAGCTGTACTTTGTGTTTAGTGCTAATTATCATATATTAGTGTGCTAACACACCGAACATTGTGAACATGAACATTATATGTGCTAAACAATAGCGTGTTAGCATTGTCACTGTAAGCAAGTGAGCATGTTGATGTTAAGCTAAAAAAAAGCAGCGCAATTCAGTGCAGCCTCGGATAGCTATTAGCGTAGCTGTAGACTCTTAGGGCACGGTAGCACATTTGCAAAATTAACATCGCATCCCGTTCTCTTTCATGTTATGCATGTGAAAAAGCGAATAAAACATTCTCCTCCGATGGCAAAGCAAATTCACATCATCGCTGCATGTGGAGCTCCTTGTTGATGAAAGTCACAGCCTCAAGCAGTAGCAAAGAAGTGCGTGTAGTCGACCCCATGACTTGGCTTTCATTGGCTCTGGTTTTCTTTGTGAGACAAGATGGAGGAGACTTTGATTTCCTGTATCATACGACATTGTTGATGAAAACTACAAACTACCCCACCAGAAAAATGCTGCCTGACTGGCAGTGAGGTCAGGAGACAGCATCGAACGGAAGCAACTGTAAGTAAAACCACAACTTCTCAAAACCGCAAATCAGCAAACTGATTTCCATGTGCGGCACACCCTGCCCACATTCAGCACGACAAGATATGAATTTTACAGCAGAGAGCGATGGTTTGTTCATGTGTGACTGTGCCCTTAGTCTTGTTTCCTGTTTCCCGTGCTGAAGCCATCAAATGAAACTTTCCTTATTTCACATCTTTTAATAATGAAAAATGTGCTGAAAAATGGACTAAAGTAATCGTATCTCTTTGCTTTCCTGTGAAAACTGTAAGGTAACACTGCCCTGGGGAGTCATCAGGTGATTCACCACCATCAAAGATTGCCTTGTTCATTAGGTAATAAGTTGTTGTTTTTAGTTTTTGATTAAAGTTCCAGATATGTGCTGGAACAGTGGGAAAACTAATCTTGAAAAAAAAAAAAGAAAAATGACAAAGTTATCACCACTAACCTGCTGTGGGTGTTAAAGTTTTATAAGCCCTGTTTTTCTTGTAAAGCAGCTCATATTTGTGACTTACCCAAAATGACCCTGTTGTTGTCCCCTCCTAATCCTTCATCATCGTTTTCGTGCCCTATCGTATCAATGCCCCAATTCATTTTGAATTGATTGAACTGTTCCGCACCGCTGATATTTTTCATTTTAGGGCCGGAGGAAAGACAGCATATTGCTGGCTCAACCTTTCCAAACAGCACCTGTACAAACTGTTTTTCTTCACCCTGCTCTTACAGCTCCATCACTCCTGCTCGCCTCTCACCCACTCTGTAGATTAGTTGTGCACTGTGCAAGCGGAAGAATGAGGCCAGCTAGAATCAAACATTAATCAGCTGCTGTTTTATAAGACAGAGGGAGCGCCTGCACTCCCTGGGTCCCCCTCCTTCTTGCCCTTAGCCTGCCCTACCACCGAATGTTAATGTGACTGCCATTACTCATTTATGAGCTGCCCGCTGCTCGCTGCCCGGAGCTTGGTGTCCGGGCCTGGGCCGGCATGGCGGGCACACAGTAGGTGGACGGCTGTGCCAGGGCATTCAGCTGTGGCAGGGCCAGGTCTGTCTTTAAAAAGAACATGGTAGGGTGAACTATGCTGTTTAATTGTCTGAAACAGGACTCTGGTGTTTAGAGCCAGGCCGATGTATCTGTCAACTGATATTATCAGCTCAATATTGGTGTGGCACAGCGCACGAGGGGGGGTGCTGTTGTACTGAATGTCAGCACTGCGGCCACGTGCCTACAACATAATCACAGCCCTGCTGAAAGCTGTTAAAGCTGCTATGCTTGTATCCTGTTAAGTGTAGTTTGTCAGATTTAAAGGTGTGTGACAGCAATCCCACAGTAATAAGCACAGAATCATGTACAAGACGCCTCCTGTCTCCTCCTGTCTCTGTGGTCTCCATCCATCTAGGTTAACGGTTATTATAACACTGTAAAGCAGAGTGGTACATGTTGTTCAAAGTCCCAGTCATCCAATCAAAATGCTCAGTCAGAACTCACTGTTGTATAATGGTCTATATCACTGTATAGTTATTATAAAAAATATCAGTAAAACTGTTTGGATTTTATATACATATAATTAAAGAATATCAGCCAATACATCAATATCGGAATTAGCTTTGAAAATTTTGTGCATTTTCCTTGGTTGAACACGTTAGCAATTGATAGATTAATCATTAAAGGCGCTATTCATAACATTCAGCCACTAGAAGTCGCATTTCCCCTTGACCCCTTCCACTCCATGTCAGTGGTTGCCAAGGTGATGTAGCGCTTGCCCAGGAACCAAACTTCACACATCTTATGCAGAAAACAAAACATTAAACATTGATTCACAACTTAGAAAAGAAAAGTAATATTTTTATTCCACACGCCTCTAAAAGCACTGTGTTTGTATAGCAGCTTTAATAATTGATGATTACATACAAAACATACATCTTTTTTCTCAGTTTAAGTTGGATTCCAGTGGTAGATTAGTAATGTGAAATGTTAATATATAAAGCACAGACCGTTTAAACAAATAAAATGATAAAACAATCATGTGCCTGTCCTTATTCAACAAGTGGCTCTAAACAATATCAAATTATTGACATTTCTAGACTAACAAGGCGGACAAACCAAACAATGAGAAAACCAGCGAGCTGGAAAAATGTCCTTCAAAACATACATTGTCGATTGATACATTTTGAATTGGTTAAATTCTTAGTATTCATAAGTATCCATCAATGACTAATCATTAACCAAATCAGAATTTCTTTCCTCCCTAGTATTGGATGGTGCTTGGTCTGTTTTCACCCCGCTGGTGTTATTGGAGAGGGAGGCCGTTGTGAATATGGTGTCATATTTACAGTAGATGAAATATAAGTGAGTAAGAAAACACAGTTAGAAAACAACACTGTCATCAGAACTGAGAGGATCGCTCATTCACATAAGACCAAACACAAGCTGTCCAAGTTTTACTCAGTAAATGGGCAATATGATATGATGTATTCACATTTGGACTGTTGTAATTGGATATAAATCTCGCTAAATTGCCTCCATGGTGAGACTAAGTACCTCGATATGTGCAGACAGGCAGCTTTGAACAGTTAGAGCTGAGTGGTTGTTCTTGGTATCCAGGACACAGAGCGCAGCAGGAGCCATTCTTATTCTTAGTAGCGACATCAATAAAGGAGCAAGTGTGCGCAAGGTGAGACACACAGACACCCTCTCCTGACAGTGTGTGAAGAGTTGCCATCAGTGTCAGGCTGCGTGGCAGAAATTAATGAAGGGAGGAAGTGTGGGGCTGTGTACACACGTGTCTGGACCTGCTACATGTGTGCAAAGACAGTCCAGATAAAAAAGCGAGGAATAGTAGAAAAGGGATGAAGGTGAAGATTGAATGTATTTGTGTAGCAGGTTTTTTTTTTCCCCCTCTGTGTGCTGCTCGTGTGCTGCAGCGACACTAAAGGTGTTGCTTAGTGTGAAGAGGCCAATGATTCACGATCCCACAGATTGTCACACGATCCTGTTTCCCAGATGGCTTTGCTCTTTGCCTCACCTTTTCCCCCGTGGCGCTGCTGCTTCAATGGGCCTGAGTGGATACGATCCAGTGAAGCCTTCACTGTTTCCATGCATGTTTAATGCCTGTTGTAGAATTACAGTACCACAAATGGCACTCTCCGGCACATGTCAATGTTTTGTTTTTTTTGTTTTTTTTGGCATTACTGTGTTTCCTACAATATACAAATCGGTGCCCTCTGTGGAACATATCGGAGAGCTTTTGGAGTTTCTACACGCTGAATATTTTAAAGGTATTTTAAAGGAAATATGTTATTTATTTCCTGCACTAAATCATAAAATGGCCATGATGTTTCATGAGCAGGCACACACGGAATCTGCTGCTGCACATTTTCTGCAGATTTTTAATAAACAGGATGATTAATAGTAAATATTTTAGCAAATTAATTTGTGCTCTCTCTGCTCTGCTACTTTCAACCTTGCATTTTAGTGGCCGTGTGTCCTACATTTTATGCAGGTTGACTTTTACAACAAATGTTGACAGGTGTCGGTGACGTGATAAAATCTCAAATTTAAAGGTTACTAAAATCCATTAAATATTTATTTCAGTCCCACTTGAGGGATGAGGCAATTAAGGTTGGTTTCATGTACTGTGCATTTACTTTTGCTTCCAATGTTGTTACCACTGAAAACTGTAAAACAAAAAAACAAAACAAAAAAATAAAATAAAATAAAATCTGCAGATTCTGTTATGGCCTGGTCATCAGAAATTAATAAAGTTGTAATACTGGTTTCTCCAACAACAACAACACAGCCATCAAGTTCTCCTTTGAAATTTCCAGTCTGGCCCTTGAAAAACTGTTATTGTTTGTTTGTTAGACATTTATTAGATTTACAATTAATGCAGAATGTTGCCAAATTATGTATATTTATGAGTTGAAAGAAAACAAGAAAGCGTAGGTGTTTATAACGGTTAAATTGAGCAGTATGTCAGTGGAGTCTGGCAGGCAGTAACTCAACTCCGACTCCAAAGTGAGTATTTTCACTTTGGAGTGGGTTTGTGTTTTCAGTAGGGCTGAGCATCATTCAAAAGTTTTGATACCAAAGTTTTTTTCAAAACCAGATCCATTTTAACAATAAAGAAAATAACATTGCACATTATGGTACACTTAATCACTTTAAAAAGGAAGAAGCTGTTCAAACAACCGTTAAAGAAAAACAGAACAATGATCCCTGTCTTTACCCCCTGTCTCAGACACGTTTTTAACTTCTCACGCATCGGAAACACTTTGATTTTTATCAGTGCAGCTCTCTCATCAGTTCTGTGTGTCTCGCCAGCTGTGTCTGACGCAGTTCGAAGCATTTTCTTTTGGGCTTTAAGTCTGCTTTTTTGACGATACGCGTGTAAAGGCTTGTGCCCAATAAAATGGCACTGAAAACCTCACTTTACTCAGCAGCTGGGAAACGAGACACACAGGAGTTTTTCTGCAGTGTTTTCATGGGCGAACTGTTCATTTACTGCCACTAGACAACTTTGCTTCCACGCCTCTGCCCTATTCGCAGACACCTCTCTGAGTGCTGCCATCAGCGTTCTCTTTTTCCTTTCAGTCTTTTGCTCACCCACTGCACGCACACGCACACACACACACACACACACACACACACTGCAGTGTGTGTGTGTGTGTGTGTGTGTATCAAAGGAAAACTGCATTGCACAGAAAGTTTGGCTGCTCATTTGCTGCTGGATGCTTTAAAATACACTGACAGTACAGAGCCTATTATAGACAGACGCTTCAGTTGTCGTCATGCAAACGTTGTTGGCATGCCATTTGCGGTGTAGGTTACTCTTTAGGCATCAAAATTTGGTATCAAATGGGAAGCCATTTTTCAATATGCAATAGTATTGAAGCAGTGCAGTGGTGCCTTAAAAACATCAAAGTTCAGTATCCAGCCTTAGTTTTCGGGATAATAGGCTTAGCTTTACATTGAGCTGATCGATTTACAGTGTAAGATTCATTGTTGTCCAATTATAAAGTTATGTTTGTCTTTGTTGCTCGTTTAGCTGCAGTGTCCCTGCAGCCTGCAGGCAACCTGCCTGAGCTTTGAGTCTGGGGAGGAGGGGGGCGGGGGTGGACACAGCTCGCTTCAACCACAGACTGTATATTAAATAGGGATTCAACCTATTTAGTATACCGTCTATGGCCTCCAACTCGCTGTTTGGACTGCAGTAGTCATTTTTTAACTCTAGGCTTTTAAATATTTCTCCTTTAAACATAATGAACCGATAGTGGAGTAACTCTGCCTGTAACCGTCACTGTTGCACATGAGGAAAGAGTGCACAAACAGAGTTTCATGTTTATTTTAAGAAAACTCGCCCAAGGAGGATGTCTTCGCCTTCATCTCTCTCATGCCTATGGTGCCTCATATATTTGTGGCCTTGGGGGGATTCGCAGCATGCAGCAGAAACAGGAAGTATGTAGCCTGTGGCTAAAAGGTAGATACTTCTCCTGGAGTGTTACACAGTGCACGTACACACATGTATACTTCTCTCCTATGGGAGTGCTAATCCCCAAGAGATGAAAGGAGACTCCCACTGCTCTCTGATCCCTGTGTCCTGCTGCGGCGGTTCATTTGGTGCCTGGTGGAGAGAGACAGGTCCAGTTGATGCTCCCACACATGGTGTCCTTGACCGCAGCACAGACGTGACTTGGGCCAAGCCCCATGCTGATCCAGAAAGTTCCCTATTAGAAATCGATGTCCGTTTGACGCCCCTTTCATTCAGGCGCTCTTTGTGTGTCTGTATCGCCACAGAGAAAAAAAAAAACGATGGGCAGAGCAGAGAGAAAGAGACAGAGAGAGCGTGTGCCTGTATGCATACTGACGACCTCTTCACACCTCCCTGAATCATGGTGTTTCCTCGTGGGAAGCCAGGCGTTAATGCTAGATTAACTATCTCCTCTTCATTATAGGAAAGAGAGTCCTCTGCTCAACCTTGCTGCTTTGAAGTAGTGCAAAGGTTCACTCAGAGTCCATTGACCATGTCTGCTTTTATTGTGTTTGCGTGTGTGTGTCTCCCTGTGCAGGGATGCATTTGTGTGTGTACATATAGTACATGCAGTATAATCGTGTACCTCTGGACTAGAAGCACACCAAAGAGAATGCTTAAATAAATGCACTTCAACACCATTAAACGTGGAGGAAGAAAGAGGAATATTTCCTGAAAGCTGCTTCAACCTCCATGAGGATAAACTCAGTAATAACCTCCACCTCGGTGCATCCTTGGCCATACTGGGAACCGCTGCTGCTGCAGCTGCTGAATGACGTTGGTCTTTGTTAGAGTTCTTTTTAATGTCATGAATTTTAAAGAACAGATAATAAACCCCAAGGGCCCTTATTCAGCACAACAGCACTTAATAAGGAAATTGCCAACCTATATCCCCTACATTTAATCACAAATACGGTCCAGATGGCTATCTTCAGTTATGATTACATCCTTAATTCTCTGCTTCGCTGCGAGCCTAAATGGGAACCTTCCTTCAGAGAAAGGAAATAAAAGAATCAGCAGTAAGGGATTGCTCAAGGTGTCCCTGAAAAGCCCTCTGTTCTCTCCTGCACCTGAATCCTGCATTAAAGCCCACCTGGTTTTATAAAGCCAGAGGTGCATAAATTCTTATGGCACAGAGTTTTATACTCACTTTAACAGAGAAGAACAGAGGGATGTTAAGGGGAGAGTGAAAAGACTCTGCTCTTTTGCAGTAGAATAGAATAATAATAATATAATATAATATATATATATATTTTTATATTTTATATATATATATATATATATATATATATATATATATATATATATATATATATATATGTATATATAAATATATATATATATGTATATATAAATATATGTATATAATAGAATTAACCTTAAATGATTATTATGTTTGTATGGATTCTCTCTTACACCCTTACTAATGTTGGACACTTATTGTGACCACATAAAATTTGAGGATATAGTGTGCCCATGGTTTTGACATGGGGAAGTCATGTGAACAATATGCTTGAGGTTCAAGTAGTTAAGTCGCGAGAACACTGCTCCTAGGCAACAGCATGGACGTCAAAACTGGCGGCATCTAGAAGCCCCCAAAGCTAACAGTGTAGCAAGCTAGCTAGCAGGTAACGTCATGCAGAAAATGCATTCCATGTCCTCCAACATTTCTTTTAAAAAAAACTACTCACAGCTTTAAGAAAGTTTCCATTTCGGACGTTGTGAATACTACATGGAGGGAACGTTCATATGGACTCATCTTGTGAACGCGGTAAATACAACCCCATGTGAAGGCAGCACTCGCTACAGTCAGCACACAACACCACACTTGGAAGCTTTTGGTTTTGTTAACACACTTCAAGACAGTGGGTCAAGTTTTGTGTGCAATCTGCTCGATTGTTCTACATCAGGTTTCTATTATGGGATTTGTCTCTATGTTCTTGTTCTTTAGAGGAATTGTCTTACATTGTGGAAAATATTATCTGTTTTCTTAGCTTAGCAGATATAAGCAGAGGGAATCATCTAGTCTGGATCTAGTCTGGTTAAAGAAACAGTCTAACACAATTGTTGTTTTTCCAATTCAGCTTCTGTATGAAATAGACACAAAAGATATGTTTACTGAACTTTGACATGCTGGTGAGCTGAGTTTGTTATATTTGAGAAAGTTATACTAGCCAATGTCAGTCTTCCTACAGTTCCTACAGTTGGCAGGTAAAAAGAAAACAAATGGCCCAATTTCTACCTGAATATTGTTCATTACAGAGCACAGTTAGATTCTGAACCACACCGGGGTAAACGCTCATGGTTTGATTCAGCTGGACTAAACAAGGCTGGTATGGAGCTGCCCTTACATGCTGTATTTAAACATGAGAGTGGAATTCATGTTTTCATCATACTCTTTGCGTATGTCTCAAAATGTTCGCACATGCGGAGCCACACTTGTAAGTGGAAGACATGGCAACAGGTGGCAACAGACCATCTTTTGGGAAACGTCCAATTTTGTTGAGCGTGCCATATGCAGTCTTAGTTATCACTATCACAACTGATGGAACAATATTTTGGTATATTTAAGTGCTTCCTATAGCGCCTCAAAATTAGCGCAATAAATCTGCTGTTGGTGTCTTAACAGCTGGCAGCTAACTTGAAAACTTGCAGCCTAGTTTAAAACTCATATCCCATTTTGTCGAGCAGGTTAGCTCAACCCGAGCACTTCCAGTTTCACCTTTGCAGAACACATTGCGCTGTACTTTAACCTACTGCTAAAACAGGTGGCACATGGTCTCCCTGCAAAAGGACACCTTTGCGAGCTCATAAATAACAATGGTGAATGTTAGAGCCGTGTAGAACACATGGGGGTCACCTCCGCACAAGTAGGGCAGAGTCGTCCATGGAGGATTGGGGCGCATCCTCCCTCCGTCCATCGAGAAGTGGCTACCATCAGCAGGTTTCGAGCAGCAGGCGCCTGGTTAATATTTAGGACGAAGCACATTGAACATTAGTTTTCCCCCAGGCTCTCCTTTCCTCTCCCTCTCTGGTGCCAGCTATGCGACAGGTGTCTTTTCAGCCCGGGTTGTGATAAATGAAAGGCTGTTTGTCTGAAGCAGAAAATAAAACGCACCCTGTAGGGTAACAAATAAAAACAGGGCTCCCAGACATCTTGAACTGGATTAATCAAACAGTAAAAAGTACTCTCCCGAGACCCAGCCTGTATGGCCATTTATGAAAACAACTCTATTATTCACTCATTAACAATATGATTAACTGCCACAACATCACCCTCCAAGATGTTTCGTATTTTAGTCTTTGCATATTTTATCTCCAGTGCACCTTTATTAGCACTTTTCACAAATCCTGCCGACAATTTGTAAAAAAAAACTCTTCTTCGTTTTAATAAACAAGCTCCGTTGTTAGTTTTCTCAACTAATAAACTTCATTATGATGACTTTTTGTGTTGACACGTTCTGTAACTTCGCATTTATTGTGGTGTCAACTCATAAAAATGTCACTTAACCTCATTACATGAGTGTGTGTTTTTGTCATCATTACTGTGCGAGTTAATGATGCCGAGAGAGAAGGGCACTGCTCCGGGTTGGCTGGAGGGACAGAAGACATGTACCTGCCTTCTCCTGAGACACTCATTAAGCAGCACAGTGTTCACATCACATTACATCGCTTCCTGGCTCCTCAGAGGGCTACATTAGTTGTGTATTTATATTTCATTGTATGCACATGCAAGTATTTGCCTTGCGGGGCTCAAAAGCAGATGCCTAAATAGTCTTGTCAGAGAGATAGAATAAGCACTGCCGTGCCATGGAGGGCACTGGTGGTTCTGAGGATTAAAAAATAACCAAAACGTTGTCTTGAGTCAGCCACAACCCACAGGCTCTCCCATTTCCACCTGCCACACTCCTGGAAGCAGGAAACAAATTGGATCCAGCAGACACACTGTCAGGCTGTCAGGCTTCTATGATAATAATGAGTAATCAAACTGGACTCACAATTTATTCATCTCTTGCTGAAAATGTGCTCTCTGTACTTAAGATGTAGCACGTACAAATAAACACTTTAGATAATTATTTTACACATTGTCTATCTGTAATCTTTCTGTCATGAATTGGCTCTGATTGCGGCTGTAAAGGCATTAACTGGCTCACTCCCACTCATGTTTATACCAGACTGTAGATAGTGTTAGGGATCCATGCCTGTCTAGGAGAATAGTGAGGTTCTTGCTGTGGTATAATCTAATGGCAATGTCACATGATGCTCTATGGCCCAAAAACACTTTTTCGCCTTAGGCTTACATGATGAATGTAAGTAAGATGATATAATGAATTGTTTCTTTATCAAAAATTCATCTTGTCCAATAACATTTGGAAAGTCTAGAAGAGCTGTGTGATTAAATAATTTTATCCCGTTAGCAGAGGCTAACCCGGAAGTTAGGCCAGATAAGTCTCCACTGCACTTGCTCTATGGGCCGCGCAATGTGGAAGCTCCGACACTGAAGCTGGCTTCACGCGCCACTGAGGAACTCTCCTAGGAATGAATGAGGGCTTGTCTCAAATACTGTGTTCAGTTCTCTGTAATAAATCCATGTTGTTATCCTACCATTAGCTTTGTTACACAATGATTCACAAATTCTAGCAAATGATAGAAAAAAAAACAATAATGCTACACAAACAACAACAAGAAATAAATGCACAAAACGTAATAGTTTAAGCTAACTTTAGTTTGCGAACAACATTAGCATAGGTAGCAAACGTTAGCAAACTCTTACGGTTAGATTCATTTGTCCAGCTTGTTCAAACAGCAAGTTATCTGCTTCTAATGTTATATATATATATATATATATATATATATATATATATATATATATATATATATATATATATATATATATATATATATATATATATATATATATATATATATATATATATATATATATATGTATATATAAATATATGTATAT
>JAJHUR010094473.1:8958-22256 GCA_027495735.1 Lutjanus campechanus | reverse complement strand
TTGCAGTTTTGATTCAGGGGGGACTTACCATTAGGATACCATTACCATCAATTGCATTAGGCCCCAAACTACCAAAGGCCTCATAAAAATGCCTTATAAAGTTATGATGAAGAAAGTTTCTCTCTAAAAAAGTCTAAAATGGCATCAATATTCTTAATTCATGAGTAGCTTCACTACACTACCTTGGACAATTCCACGATCTTCCTGAGCATCTGTTAAAATTATTCAGGAACATGAGCCAACTCGTGTAAGCATAGGTCCTGGCATTGGCGTCGAGACTGTGAAACTGAAGCGCAACTACCCCCGTAGTGCTGTAAAAAGGAGGAAGTAAGCGGATACTAAAAAACAATACTTACCCCAGCTACAGCCTGGTCACTCTGCTACCGTCTGGCAAGAGATACAGAAGTATTCACCAGACTGAAGAGCAGCTTCTTTCCTCAGACTCCTCAGTTCATCCTCTGCACTTCATCATACATAAAAGTTTATTTTTTATGACTTATAATTAATTGAAGGATTGAATCGGGGGTGGGAGAACGAGGGATGCGTTTGCCTGAGGCCCCAAAATGACTAAATCCGCCCCTGGTGTTGTCCAGATAGGAAGCGTGCGGGTTTTCAAGATGGATGATGATGGATGGGCTGTTTTTGGTTTTTTTTTTCCCACTTCCACCGTCGTCAATGCCGCTTCTTCACTTTGTGTCAGGATTAATGTAAATAAATTATATCACATCTGCACAGCTGACTGTGTCGGGCTCCTTACACGCTCGTCTGTTTGTTTGCGAGCGGCTTGTGTTTCTGCACACACAGGTGTGCGGCGATCATGCCTACGTGTTGGGGCTTGTTTGCCAAGATCAGAGGCAGGCGCCCCGGGTGTGTGAAGTGTTCCCATCATGCATCGCTCCATGCCTGGGCAGCCCACGCCCACTCATCATCCCCACATTAGCGCTCATCTCTCTCCCGCTATCTCTCCCATGCACACACGCTCTCTTTTCTTCTTTCTCATTCTGTCTGTGTTTCTCTCTGCCTCTCTGTGATCTCTCTGTTTATGTTTGACCTTTTTGCCGTTCTGCACCGGCTAATGATGGTACAGGGATAGCAGGTGTGCTGCATTAGCCGACTTCAGCCGTGGCGGAACAAATTAGAGGTCCACCAACACCGAAGGCCAACCTTTCACCGCCGATGCTCCCGTTAGTTGCAGACACACCCACAGATGCCCACGCACTCTCGCACAACACGGGCGGATATGCAAACATACAGTAGCGGCCATACACACACATGCATACGTGCTCTCTGCGGGCTGTCAGATGTGTGCAATTTGAGCAAAATGACACAACCCAGCCACATAATCTTCTCACCTGGAAAATGGGAAAAGGAGGACAGGGGAGAGCGTGGAGGCGAGATATATAATCACGCTTTGTTTGAGCAGCTAGCCCAGGTTTACAAATACTATACTCTGCTGATTTTGCATAACTAGACGACTGCGTTGCTTTGGCTTTTTTTTCTCCTCCTCCTGCAGGGCTGTGCTGTGTGTTGAATGTGAAAGACTGAGAGATAGATACACACAGAGAGAAGCAGAGATTACTGCCCCTCACACACACACACACACACACACACACACACACACGTATCCATCCCTACATTATAATACGCAAAACACCGCCCATGTCTCCCACTACCTTCCAACTAGCCGCTCCACTCTGACTTTGCAGAGTCAAATCCAAGCAGGCGTCCCTTGGAAAAAAAGAAAATCAAAGGGGGAATATCGGCTTGATTTGGACCCCCGCTGCCGGCGAGGATTTGACCGCGTGCGAGTTTGTAGGTTTGCATGAAGATGCATGCACATGTGAGGCTGAGCATCTGCAGTAAAAAAAAAAAAAATTAAGTCCCATCAATTGTCTTTACTCACACTGGAGATAAATTTAGCAAAGACGTCCATCTGATGATTCTAGTTTAGCATCTCTATGCTGCAAATCCAGATACGCAGTGTGAAAAGAATGATGAAACAGTAGTCATGGGGAGAAGTGAAATGAGAAGTCGGACTGTTTGTGTGCAGTAACCTCACAAATACATAGAAATGTAGAGCTTGTTTCACTGATTAGGTTTTTTGTAGTCTGCGCAGGGATCTATAATAATATGGCACATTTATGAACTTAATTTTGATTCATTACTTTTGATAGTTTGACGGTGCTGTTCATGTGATGAATTACTCATAAAACGGGCGCGCTAGAAGTGTCCAGAGGCATGCATGAAGATGGCTGCCCCGCTGTTAGATGCCATTGCTGATGTGAAAGTACAGTAGTTGGTAAATTGCAGCGCTTTTTTTTTTACATTACTTTGACTGACATGTCTTAAGCTAAGTTTGTATTGTATTTCTTTCAGGGGATGGCAACAGTGCCTAGATGGGCTACTATGGCATGGATTAATAGCTGGGGATGTTCAATCTGGTCAATCTAAACATGAGAAAACACTCAATTGACAATTGATTCGTTGAGTGTGGCTAATGTTAGCAGTGCGAGCACCTGCAGCCTGCTCTCCTTGCAGGTTAACATCCACATGCAAGTGCTGAATGTGGTTACACATTTTCCACCTCTCCTGCTTTCCACCCCTCTGGTTTCCATCCGGGCATTAGCACAGGGAGGTGGTGGCCAAGTCGTGTTTTGTGTGCTTTTATTTTACTCCCCACAGTCAGTGTGTTACATATTCTGCCATGTGCTTTGTGATATAAATGCAGTACGGAATCTTTTTCACATGAAGCACAAGTCAACCAGTCGCAGGTCAAAAGTAGGGCTGCAACTAACCATTATTTCATCATCGATTAATCTGTCAATTATTTTCTTGATGGATTATTTGTTTGGTCTGTAAAATGCTGAAAAATGTCGATCACTGTTTCCAAAAGTCCAAGACGACGTCCTCAGGTGTCTTGTTTTGTCCACAACCCAAAGATTTTCAGTTTACTGTTAGAGAGAACTAAAAAAATTGTAAAAACGTACTCAAACCAGTTATCAGAATAGTTTGAGATTAATTAATTAATGGATGAATAATTGATTACTTGATTAATCATTGCAGCTCAAGACAATTGTACCCTGAGTTGTCATTTTATGGCGCATGCAGATATCTCTATTATTTTAAGAGATGTTCTGATACCAGTTTCCTTCCTCATACCGATTCTAATACCTGAATTTTGATTTCTTTTTTACTTTTTTAACAGCTGTATACCACTAATTCTGTATGGATGTAATATGATTGATATCATTGTTGTATGCTCTGGCTCAGGTAGAAGAAAATATAGGTGTACAAGACACTGCTGCACAATAGGGTTCTATTTCATAGACTCATGTACCTGACCCTTTGTCCATATCATTGTATATAATGCAGAACAATCCAACAGCCCCACAAACTGCAGTTGAATCAGCACCTTTTGTAAAGAGTTTAAACAAAAGCTGATCATTATAACATTCATGCATGTAGGATTTTTTTGCATTTGTTTTGGCTAGATGTACCTAATAAACTGGCAACTGTTAAACAGCGGTGGATCAGGAACAAGTATTGATATGCAAAGAGGTGATTAGGAGTGTCTACATTCATTTATGGCTAAATCAGGCTTGAGAGCCGAGATTTACCATGATTCACCACCATATTTATAAAACAAAAGTGTATGCACAGCTTTATAAATCTGACGAGGATTTCTGTGTTTGTGCAGGTGTTTTCTTGCCTCCGGTGCTGTGTTTTCAAGAAAAATGTGCCGAACGTACGGCATGAGCAAAGGAAATTCCTGCAGGAGCGGACAGAAGAGTTCGGACGCCACAAAGAATCAGACCCGTATATGTTTACGGATTACTCATAATGGCCGAGGGAAGGAAATTGTACAATCAAGTGAGATGTTAACATCAATTGTAGCTTTCACGCACAAGCCGGCCTGAGAGACGGGTAAAAAAAAGGGACAAGGAAAATTAAACACATACTTGATGGGAGGGAAATTACAACCCCACTTGCGGTGTCGCAACCGTTTCACCTCGGCAAATGAGCACCTTTAGCTGAGGGGGAAAAAAGAGAGACCTTTAAAAAAACCTGGAAATCTTTTCCCTTATTTCCTTCTCTGTCAACCTCGGCCAAAGTGCTATTCTGTTGTCTGTCATCGGGCTCGCTCTATTACAGTCATTACGGCAATCGGCCCCCGTGGTTAATGTGTTTGTCTATGTACACAAGTCAGAGGCGGCTCGCGGTTGAATGACACCCAATCTACATGTGGCGGGACTGCCTTTGGTTTGGAGGGAAATGGGAACCTGCCTTCTTCCTCTTAATCAGACATCTTTGATTGATCCGCCCCTCCGCCGCCTCACGCGCGCACTTTTTCTGACTGACACGCGACGGAGCACCTCTCCGACCTCGACCTCCTCCCGTAACAGCTATAAAGATGTGTTCAGTCGTCACGCCAAGTGCCGAAGACGACTGAAAGCTTGACAGGTCGACTCTCGGCCTTAATGGGCAAACACACATCTCGCCCTGACGCGTTTGCCTCAATTTCAAGCGCGGTTCTGAACCGCGGGAACTGGCTGGGCGCGGAGATGAAAGGCAAACAGCAAAGACAGGCTTGAGGGGAGTCTTTCACCGCTCTTCTTCTGCTCCTCACCGCTTCAATCTAAGGTTCAAGTGGGACGTCGGAGAACAGAGGGGGTACGCCTCCGGAGAGCCTCCGCAATGAAAGAGTGCAAGAATCGTCCGCCCAAGGCTTCTTCCTCTTCCTCGGCGAGTTGATTCCGAGCAGACGTAACACACTGCCCGCACTGTGAGAGGAGCAGTGTGTGTTTTCTGAGGGAATCCAGTCCCCCAGGACTCCAGGGTTTTCCAGGCAGACAAGTGGGCTTTCCACAGATTTGTGTGTGTGAGTGTGTGCGCTCACACGTTGGGGATATTTTTCATCCACGCAGGCCTCAGGAAGCAGCGGTCTGGCCGGGGATCAGCAGAGCGCCTGAGGAGACACCTCTATGGGAGCAGTGTTTGGCCACTGGAACGAGTCTCACACACACACACACACACACACACACTCTGTTTCAGTTCCCACTTCACGTCCGTACATATTCAGACGCACACGTAAATACACTAATGGACATAAACACACACACACAGATTTACCTCCTGACCGCCGTCCAAACACACACGGACACACACACTCTGACAAATAAAGGTGCTAGCTAGAACCCTAAAGCGTTCTTCAGATGTCTCCTCAGAAGAAACCCTTCGACCTAGAACCAAACATAAACAGTTGCGCCTAGAACCATTTGTGGAAGGTTTCACCCAGAACCCACTATGAGAGGTTCTGAAGGAGAACCCTTCTATTGTACAATGATCCCACCCACAACCCTCTCTGGGGGTTCTATCCAGAACCTTCCCACCTTCTATGGGTGCTGAAAAGATTCCACCTTTTACATTCCAAGTGTTTCATCTAGAGCCCACCCCTGAGGTTCTACAGAGAACCTCTTACATTCCAAGGGTTTTACCTTGAACCAACCCAGGGGGTCTTCCAAAAACTCTTTCATGTTCCAAGGGTTTCATCTAGAGCCCACCCCTGAGGTTCTACTGAGAATCTTCTACATTTCCAAGGGTTTTATCAAAAGGCCACACAAGGGATTCAAACCCTTTATATTCCAATGGTTTTATCTAGAACCCACTCAGGGAGGTTCTGCCAAGAACCTTTTTATTTTCCAAGGGTTTTGTCTAGAGACCGTCCAGGGGATTCAACTGAGAACCTTTAATATTCCAAGGGTTTTATTTAGAACCCAGTGGGAGATTCTGCCAAGAACCTTTTTATATTTCAAGGGTCTTTCTTTGTAGCCATCCAGGGGGTTCTACAGAGAACCCTTTTATATCATGGTACAAAGAACCCTTGATGATTTCTTCAAAGATTTCAACAATCCTTGTCGAACTGTGTCTTTGAACAATGGTTCTTTGAATGAAAATGGATCTTCATGGAACCCTTAATCTTACAACAAACCCTTTCTCCAACTAAAGTGTTCTTCAGAAACATATTTTCTGAGTAGAACCTCGGCCCTTCAGGAAGAACCCTTTAGAACTCTTATTTCTCAGAGAGCATGCAGCCTGACCACAAACCATATCTCACATTACAGCGCCTTCAAATCCAGTCTGAATCCCTCCAGAGGACAGAAACATATCAGATCTGGGCAGAGGTGAGCCTGCGGGCCTCGACGGTGGAAGGTCTCGGTGTTACCAGTCGGAAGGAGAGATTCCTCCTGTAACATAACTAAACAAACACCTAATTGCTGCTAAAATAAACATTTGACAAGTCTCTTTTTCCCAGCAGTGAGAGGATGTACAGTATGCTGCTGTAAATGCTGAAGATGCAAAATGAATTCATGCTTCTTAAAGCTCTCGCAGCTTAACTCCAGCCACTTTAAACATTATAATAATTAATAATGATTCTGGACAACAGCCAATCGCCAATTGCTTCACTCCAGAGTAAAGAATGTGTTGCTCTGCAGCGTGCACGCCCGCGTTCCAGTCCAACAGGGCCGGCAGATGCTCCCAACAAATCAATTCCATCCTTACTTTGGCAACAAGCTCGCAAAGTGTCACGATTGCCAAGTAAAAACAGAAAGAATCCAAGAAAATATAGGTTAAATGAAGGTTCTCAGACTCAGGCTCACAGCTACACCAGTTTATTATAGACAGAAGTTAAAGAGAAATCATTTGTTTTGTCACGGGGCTAAAGAACTCATTTGGTCTTTTCAGTTATTCTATAATCATGAGTCACTGAAACTCTTTACTGCAACAGTGATGTGAAACAGTCAGTGACTGCATCTCTGTCAAATGTCAGAAGAGGGAATGCTGGGAAACATGGTGACCTGAAATAAAAGATCAACCATAAACACAACCTCACGTTTCTGTTTTTAAAGAATCATAATTTGAATTTGTTATTTTGTTGGACTGAACCAGTAATTAATGAAACAAACAAAAACAAAAAAATGTCACTGATTAATTGGTAATGAAAATAATGGTCAGTTAACAATTTCATCTAAATGTCAAACTAATAAAATGAAATTAAAGTAAAACTTTTGGCTGAGCCGTTTGTTGTTTTAACTCTGATTTGATTTGGTTTATTTAAAACAGTAATAATAAAATATACATGCAGACAAAAAGACAAAAACAGAACAAAATCAATGTTTAATAGACTTTCTATGAGCAACATAAATTACATTTCATGTCCCAAAAGGACAACTCTGATTTACAAGGTTACTTAAGTACTAGCGATCGACTTATATGTTTTTTCAGGTCAGATACTGAGACCAAAATTCCAGCTTCAGATTATTTATATTTCTGTGTTTATTCATTAAGATATATATGAGGTAGTATGAGGAGACATTGCGTAATGAGACATTGTACAAGTTTTGCCATTTAACCCTTTCTCAGATCATTTAATCTGAAAAAAGTCCTTGTGAGGTTAAACTATCCAGTTTTTTACAAATGTAGGGGGAAAATTTAATTCTGCTCCTTCCTAATCTGCATCTACTCCCTACATTTTAACACAAATATCTGCTTTCCACTCTACATTTTCAAGAGGCTCTTAGCTCAAGTTTAATGCATGTGAGGCGAATCATTGGTTATTTTTATTCTGCAGCATTCCCATCATCAAGACTGATTTTAACCTGGAATTGATGGGACAATACGACATAGAAAAGATGATTCCTTGGTATATCAATCACTGTATGTCACGCACAACAGATGCAACAAAATAAGATGAAATAAAAGCAAAATATGTAGCAAAACAAAGATGATGTAAAATATGTAATAAGAGGAAAACAACATAAAAAAACTGAACATAAAGGACGAAAATGACAAAAGATGAAAACGAGATAAAAGACAACAACGTGATAGACCCAACAAGAACAGAACAATGTGAAAGACGCAAGAAAAAAGGAAGACTTGAGACCGAAGAAGAAAGTGACGTAAAAGTTTGTAACGTGAAAAAAAACAACGTAAAAGGCAGAAGGAAACAACGTAAAAAAAAAAATTTAACAAGACAAAAAGGACATAAAAGACAGAACAAGACCAAAAAAGATGTGGCAAGAAGAAAATAACGTAAAAGTCGTAAAAAAAAAAAAAGATGTATACAAGGTAAAAGACTTGACTGCGGAGTAAAAGTGAGGTTCAGTTAGCTTTGCAAAGAAACAGCCTGTAGAAAAGTGCTTCCGAGGACGACTTTTTATGTTTATACTTTGAGCACATACCAGAAACTGCACTTTTTCACTTTTACTGAGTAAAGAAGTTGACTCAGTACTTCTACTTTTAGTCTTTTTTTTCACACAAGCATCTGAAGTTCTACTTGAGTAAAGACTGTGTACGTTTGCCACCTCTAGATTAAATTAATTACAGTAAAAACGTCACAATATCACAACTCAGCTGACAGTTGCACATTAGCAGCACATGCTGCTGCGGTGGGGAGGTTGGGGGGGCGGTATAAAGCAGTTCAGTTTTAAAATTAAACTGCTGTTTGATTGCTTTCCGCCTCCTTCCACTGCCTCCACCAGGCGAACACTATTCCACCCAGAGCACCTAATATTGATATCACACAATTGATATTAATGAAAACATATGGAATGCAGCTGCGGCGGCACATTCATCCACCGCAAAAATGTACATGAGGCGTTCACTGCGAAATGAACCGAAGCCCGGCGAGCGCTTTGAAATTAAATGCTATGATTTGTTTGCGGTGCAATGCATTACACCTGATTGTGTGTTTGCTCATGTGTGCTGAAGACGCGGCTAATGAGGCATTACTGGCGAGGGGAAACCCGATCGATCGCGCGCTGTCGCCGGACAATGCTGATCAATTGTACTGTATTGACTGCATTTCCCCCTCATTAGCTCCTATGAGGTGTGTGTGTGTGTGTGTGTGAAGCGGGGGAGGTGATATGTGTTTTGGGTAAACACACTCAGGTGGCGGTGCAGGCCTGTGCCATGTCTCTGCTGCGCTATGTAGGCTGGTAGCAGGCATGGGGGCACTGATTACTCTTATTAACACGGAGGGTGTCAGGCACCGGTCCAAATGGCACCGCAGCGACTGTTAGCTCACACACACTCGCGCGCACACACACACACTCGCAGTCAAGAGCCCGAGCCAAGAGTCCCAGCTGAACCCTGCCGTTAGGCCCGATGTGTTGCCATGAGCTCGGGAGGAGATCTTTGTAGTGAGCTGTCAGAGTTTTAACGGCTAATATGTTGCCTCGTCGCTCTCTGAAGCCGTTGTCTCCGATGCCATTCCAAAAAATAAGCAGAAAAAAAAAAAACACCTGCTTTTGCCAAATCCTGTAAGGAATATTGCAGTTGGAGGAGCTAGAAAGAGTGGTTTCTCTTCTTTTTTTTCATATTTTGGGTTAGGGCTACCCTTCCCCACCCGCAGCTGACCATTGAAAAACCAACCCATGAAGCCATTTAGAGGCTTTTTGGTCCACGGCCAAGTTTCTCAAAATGCTTTCAACTCTGTGAATTCACAATGTAGCTACCACTCAAGCCTGGCAGATAACCGAGCCAGGGTTCATGCATTCATACTGTTCATTGTGTTGATTTCTTTATTATTATTATTATTTTTATCCAGAGGAGTGCATCTCTTCATCCTCTATGATATTGGGTCAAACTTTTACAGTATAATTTAAACAGCTATGCCCCGCAACAGAGCTTCCTTTGTTTTATCAGGGTTTTAGGAGGTGATGGTGTTACGCGCTCTCATTTTGTTGTCATTCTTCCAGCGCGGCAACATGGCCCTCCGATCCGTTTGTGCTCCCGAGAATGATATCTCATTAACTTTTTGTCCGCAACTTCTTCCTCCAGAGCCTGAAATAAAAATGTGTCCACGTTTCTCCCTCCTTTCCCGTCTCTTTCTCCAGGTCAGAGCAGATGACAGTTCGCTCACATTGTGTGCATTAGCCTCTTGCATTGATGCAGTGTGTGACATTGTGTTTTACTCTTGAATATGGGGCACCAGTGACATGTGACTTGAGCCTGTTTACTTGAAAATACAGCCCAAAGTGTCATGCTTTGATGTGTTATATTGAGAATTTCCCATTTTATTTTGTAATCCTCGCTTTCCCTCTTGTTTCTGTTGCTTCACTTCCTGTCTTTGTCTGCTTTTCTGCCCTTTTTAATCACTGATTGTTCTCACCTGCCCCTGATTAGCCTCCCTCTGTATTCAGTCTTGGTTCTGTCCCCTCCTTCGTTGCCACTTTGCAGTTGTCCTCTGTGCTGAGACTCCCATTCATTTTGGACTTCTGCCTCGTTTTGGATTTTGGATTTTCCCAGCTTTGTCACATGTGTTTTGTACTACCTCGTCATCCACGTAAGCTGGACTGCATTTTTGGGTCCGTTATCTCGTTTGTTCCCCTGCTTGACACAAAAAACACAAAAATTAAAAAGTAAGTGTGCCATGAACATACATTATGGAGCACCAGCTGGAAAGAAAATGATGATAATAAATAATAAAGCTATGTGGTGGTCATTAAAAATCAATTTACAAGTATGCAAAACTTGCGGGTTGAAAATTAGACCGACATGCAGCAACTTCCAACTTTGTTTTATATTTGAAGTGTCACCAGTAACAGTAATTCATAGTTAGAGAGCTAATGCTTAGCTAACATTAGCTTGTCAAAGAGGTAACTTTGTAAACTAGAAAATTTCGCAGGAAATTTTGAGTGTGCCTGATGCTCCCTGCCGACTAATATCCCCGAACCAATATACTGATTATTAATAGCAGTAAATGTATCACTGAGGTTGTGTGTGTGTGTGTGTGTGTGTGTGTGTGTGTGTGTGTGCATGCCTGTATGTGTGTATGTTCACGCGCTGTCACGCGTGTTTTGCATGTATGACAGTGAGTCTGTTTGTCTGTCTGAGTGTGTATGTGCGCGCTAACACGTGCATTTGTGTGTATATGGGTGAGTGTGTGTCAGTAAGTCTCCTTACAGATAGAAGGAACAGCTATAGTGTGTGTGTACATGAGAAGGTGTGTAAGTGAGTGTGTATGGCATAATAATGTTTCAGTTATGTAGAATATTTGAATGTTTGTTAAAAAGCGGACACCACATTGAATACCTAACATGAAAATACAGTATAATAACAATATTTGAATTATGTTGGATATTTGAATGTTTGTTAAAAATCTGAATGAAAGAAAGCTGAACAAAGAAAGAAAGAATGAATGAATGAAGGAATGAATGAGTTTAACATGAACCAGCTCAAAATTTTAATTTATTAACAGTTTAAAAAAGACTACAGTCTAAAATGTCCAAGATGGACACAAAAAGACGCAGACAGACACAGACAGGCAAGCAGACTGACAGACAGTCTTTTATACTGTTCATTATTTCAAAGCTTGAGCTGCTTCACATGTAATCGTCTCTGTATGTTTTAACTGCCAAGAACTCAGGTTGGTGAAATAGGCCGTTTCAATATTCAAATTTCACTGTGCTGTTACACACAGGCGATTGGCCAAACTGTAGTTGATTCAGCCAGTCACCTGTGGGCAACGGCACAAGTAGTAGAAGTATTAGTAGAAGTAGTCGTGGTAGTGATAATAGTTACTGTACTGTGGCATATGAGGAAGAAAGAAAGAAAATGAGAGAGAAAAGGAAGGAAGAAAGAAAGAATTTAACCTGAAACAGCTCAAGTGATGAATTTATTAACAGTTTAAAAAGACTGTAGTCTAAAATGTCAAAGTAGGAGATAGAAAGACAAAGACAGAAAGACAGACAGACAGGCAGAGAGATAGACAGAAAGACAGACAGAGAGACAGAGAAACACAGGCAGACAGCCAGAGTTAACCCTGAAATAGTTCAAGGTTTGTATCATTAACAGTTTAAATCCAATTGGCCAATCACCTGTGTGTAACAGTACAGTAAAATTTGAACGCTGAAAAGACTTAATCCATTTTGTATTCAAATATAACTGTACAGTTACATGCAGATGATTGGCTGAATAATTCAGCCAATCAGCTTTGTGTGATGGCACAGTCAAATTTGAATATTGCAAGGACGGAATCAGCCAATCAGCTGTGTGTACCGGTACAGTGATATTTGAATGACCTAGACCCAAAAGTTCCTCTCAAACTCCAGCTGTTTAATGAAAAACCATAACTGCTACAGCTACAAAAAGCAGAAATTGAGCGAGAGGACGGGATATTGAACGCAATGGTGCAAATTTTATTTCTGTAGTGTGAAAAATGTGGCCACGCCGGTGATGGAAAAAACTGGAATCATCTGCTTTCTTCCAGAAATTTTGGTCTCAGTTAACGTGGGAGTGAATGGGGCAATCGGTTGGACTTGTTGTCCTTTTAGACCACAGCCAGCCAAAACCATTAGTCCATTTGCTTTGAGGGTCACACCTCTGAGACCGGAATGACATTTCCTATGATCTGATGTATAAATTGTCTATGTGGAGTGAACATTGTGAGCAAGAAAGTGAGTTTAATAGAAGATTTTCAGATTATTTTACAGCTGCTCTCCACTCTAGCGATGACATCACCCACTCTAGCTCTAATGATTCCACGCAATACACACCCTTTATAAAGTCTGAAACAGACTGAAAATCTCCCAAAACGAAAACTACGATTTTGTTAAAACCGTTATAGTTATGAAAATGCTGTTTCATATTAATACAGTCGACAGTCTGGTGACCTGTTCAAACTTTGAATGACTTTTCTACGTTTTAGTATGGTGAAGCCTCATGGCGTTAAAGGGGGACGATTTTTGAGTGTTTTTCACAGAAATCCCATTCAGTATGAATGGGAAATTTTTCACACTTTTTTGCGATTATATATAGTGCATTTTGACTTCTCTCTCTCAACTCAATCTCAACTCAAAAGTTCAGGACTTGTGATTTGCATTTGATTTACTTGTTTCAGGACTTGTCTGTTTTGACTCGGAACTTAAGTGTTAAGACTTGACACTTGCAAAACTTCCATCTCTGGTTTTACTTTGAAAATAAAAATAACAAAAATGTAAAAAATAAAACAAAATTGTGTTATTGGCATAATTTTGCATAATACATGGAAAATTATATCATGCTAACACATTTCCAGCACAGCTACAGTTGAGGTTAACAACAGTAAATATTTCATTGCAGGTTTTGGTGTGACGCTGCATTCACTGCATATCGACAGAATGGGAAAAACCTGCTATCAGGAAACCACTCCAAGGTAATGAACCCCGTCACTACACATGTTGTCACACCACATCATTAGCTACACATATGTAGCAGTTTAGCTAATTTTGTTTTTTTTGTTTGTTTTTTTAATATGC
>JAJHUR010094472.1:0-54309 GCA_027495735.1 Lutjanus campechanus | reverse complement strand
ATTTTTTGTCCTTAAATCAATCAATCAATAAATTGCACTAAACACATACACTGAACATGAAACACTTAGAGCTGCAAAGAGTAATCTATTGTTTATCAACTATTAATTAAATTAATTTGCATCTATTTGATTATCAATTAATAGTTTTGAGTCATTTTTTTTTTAATTAAAAAAAATCCAAATTCTGTTTTCAGCTTCTTAAATGTGAATGTTTTCTGGTTTCTTTACTCCTCTCTGAGAGTAAACTGAATATTCTTGAGTTGTGAACAAAACAAGACACTTCAGGATATCATCTTATCATCTATCATGTAATCAACATTTTTTCACCATTTTCAGACATTTCATGGACCAAACAGCTAATTTTTTTTAATTAATTGAGAAAATAATCGACTGATTAATCAAAAATAATCGTTAGTTGCGCCCTAAAAACACTAGACTAACAATTTCACCATGTTGTATATTCAGGTAATCCAAAAGTATTGACACATGTAAAGTGTTTGAGACAATAGCATGAGAAAACTTCTGACTCCCTTCAGTAATATGTTCTTAATGATACATAATGATCCTGAGTGATTATACATTACTACAAGAGGCCATACTATTTCAGACCAGTAGCTTAAAGTAGCTCCTCAGATGGGTTGTCTCTAGTCAGCTCTACAGTAATGTAACATGTTAGTTTGGCTAACATTGTGAACTTCTGAACACATTCATTAATGTGATTCACTGAGTATGTAATCAAGGGAATTAGCTGCTGCTCGTTTGGCTCTAGCATTCAAAGATTTGGAAATGAAATTTGATGCCTTTTTGATTTGATGTCATTTCATACAGAATATGAAAATGTATAACTTTAGTTCAAGGAGATGTGCATCTTATCATCTGTTATTCCCTTTCAGTTTTTATCATGAATTCAGTTTCTTGTACAAGTTCAATAGAGTCTGCTCTAAAAAAGCTTCAGTAGGTCCATATATATTCTACACAAATACACCTTTACAGGGGCTCTTTATGACCTTTTGGAGCTTATGACCTAGTTTATGTCAGGTAGCATTATGAAAGGAGGTGCAACAGACAACATACTAATCACCATTTTACATTCTTTTAAAATGAAACTGGATATGTCTGCTGGAATGATTTATAACATCCAAAAGCGAAACACCCAAGGTTTTATGTTTGTGGTAAAGCACTTTATAATCATCGCTTCTTGTTATGTGGAAACACCAAACATCATTATGTTGTACGGTTGTGGTTTGATAATTGCATAATAACTTGATTAAGACAGCAGTGAGAATAAACTGATCATTCCAGCTGCTGACATCTGGTCTGATCATCTTTTGACTATTGAAAGGCTCTGGTTTGGTTTGAATTGCTGGCAGGCAACTGTAGTTGGGAAAGTTTCCTGTGCCTTGTCAGGCTGGTATGTCTTGGACCATCTGTGGTGAGAACTGATTACATGAACCTTTGAAGTCAGTGAAAATGCCACAAGTGCGAATACAGAATATGTTGTGTTGACTTTGGTCTTGGTTATCAGGAGATACAGAGGTTTGTTAGATCATGTTTCCTTTGGACTGTCATAATGAGGTCAGTAACACATAAAAATGATTATTGGCAACAATTTGCCTGATTTCTTGAAAATATTTGATTTAAGAAAGATTGAATATCCTACCTATAATATCACAGGTAACTAATGTTTATGCTGCATTTCATACCCTGGACAATGAAAGACAAAATTCTCATCTGGTTTTGAGTAAATACCGTTGGAGACAGTAATAATGCCAATACAAGAATAAGCTACAACAAGCAGGTAGGATTCTTTCTACTTGTGTGAGTACATGCAAGCATGTGTGTGTGTGCATGTATCTGTTTGCATGCCTGTGTTTTATCGTGGTCAAGTCAGCTCTCCAAGATCTACCGTGACAGTGAAAAACTACAGCAGATGAAACACATTAAAGAGGCTGAAGGAATCCATAAAACCAAATCTCGTTTTTACTCGGCCCCAAAAAGCCACCGGGGGAAAGGGAGGAGAAGAAAGGAGGGGTGGTTTTAAGATTTACAGTCCACCCCAGACGGCGACTGCCTCCCCTGCACAGCTGCACCATTGCCCCCGGGCCAGTGTGGCCTATTAGAATGATCTGCCCTTTAAGTTTTCACCACCCTCCTCAAGATAACACTGGAGGGAGGGAGCAAGACTTTCAAACATTTGGAAATGCTCCACTGAGAGTCCCTGTGGAAGCAAACTACCAGCTATGTTCTCAGACACAATGACCATTTTGTTTCGCAGGCCTCCTCCAGTATCAAAATGGGAAGCTGCACAAATGAACAAATGAGCAGACAGAGGGAGGCCAGTTGTCCCAAGGCCAGCATTCATTACACAAACAGTAACCCCGCTTGCAACAATATATTTTTAAAAATCAAGACTGAAAAAGGCACTAAATTAAAAACCAAACTAACAGTGGGTGGGTCTGATGAAATCATAATTCTTTACATTAGGAGCTTGTGAGTAACATGGGGGTGCTAACTCTGGCTGGGACTGCTCTGATGCTCATGCTGCCAAAAGTCTCCTCTGAAACAGCTGCAGCCTCTTCTGCCATCAGGAAGTCACACTCAATTACCAAAGGTATAAGTTCACTCGCCTGTTGGTTTTATGTGGAAACCTGAAATCATAAGTTTGTACTTAACTACTCATAATGGCCGGAAGACAGAAGTTAATTGGATCTGTAGCCTACTGGAATGTGAGCCCTGCTTTGTGAACATACTGGAACACACCTCCTGCCTCCTCTTTGCCTAATGGATCTGCACAAAAGGTAATAACTCGTGCTGCTTGAACTGCTGCGCACTCCCTGTCATGTTTACCCTGGTGCTAAAACAAAGCCACATAGACCAGCACAGTCGCTTTTTGAAATTCTTTGTAGACACGTTTTATCTAGAAATATCAATGGAGGTTTTGTTCAAGGAAGTTTGCTCATTTAATCCAAACTGAGTGCTGAAAATGAATGACATGTTCTGAGCTAATATAATCCAGTGTTGGCAAATCCAGCATTATGTTAGTGGTATCCATTTCAGCTTTTCAACTGCTCTGCCTGTAAATCCAAGCATTTATTTGCACATATAGCATAGCAGCTCGGCTCAGTGAGACTTGAATGAACTGTGGCTTGCTCCACCCTTTAAAGGCTGTGGTTCTGGTTACTCCAAGGACCTTGTGCTGGCATGTTGTATGTGTATGGGCTTTGTTGTGGCACTGCAGCCTGAGTTTTGGTTCGAGTAGAATTTGGCTAGGAGTTCAATAGTGTGCTGTAGCTGGTGATGTTTGCTTTTAGACTATTGTATCCCTGTTGTTTCATCTTAAAACATCACCTATTGTAGGCAGGGATGAATAGCCTGGGAACATTTAACAAAATGCCCCACTGATGTTAGGCCAACTGTTAGAAGAGGTGAAAGAAAGGAGAGGTGCTTACAGTGAGGCTCATAAGGAGGCGGAGGGTCTCCACAAGGTATACACTCCATGTCCTGGAAACCACTTAATTTTGTCTTCCTGTAATATCTGTTGAAGACACAAAATTGCATGCTTTAACCCTCAAAGCTGTAGTGAACACAGGAGCAGTAAACATGCACAAACTCAGTTTATAGTAGAGATGTCATGAGAATCAATTCTTTGGTACCAAGTCTAGGCCAAAATTCTGAAAACATGACGGTACTCGTTTTTCGTCAGTACTATACACACTGTGGATGTAATTCTCCTCAACCAGACAGGGGTAGCTTATCGGCCTACAAGTGTTCTAGTCAGCCATAAAATGCCAAAGCAATGCCTACTGGCACACAAAAACAACAACAAAAACACTTTGAAGATGGCAACCAGTGTACCTGCACCAACAGCTCCACCTCAATTCGTCAAAAAGAAAACCACTAAGAGTCTATGTAAGTACTTTGCATTCAAGGTGGATCATCAGTATGGAAATGGTGCTATCAAACTTTTCAGACAAAAGGACACAATACTCCCTACTGACAGAGAGTAGAGTGAGATTTAATTCATGTTAATGTTACATTAACTACACATCCAAAGTGGTAGCTATCCTTATCCTCAAAATACACGTTACCATTAATTAATAATGTTCCACAGTAATTGCAATGGCTTAATGCTAAAGGCTAAGGTTACCATGTTTAGGCTAACATGATGAAACTATACCTGGTAGTAGAAGGCTACTGTACTGACGGTTCATTCTGCGTAATCTGTCATCAAAATAGAATGTTAGTGTTGTACATAAATATTTTCGGACTAATGGTCTTATCAACATTAACATTATCTCCTGGCAGTGATTTGCATCAGCCTTTGTAAATATCCCCCACCGTCTTTTGTTCTAGAAGCTCAGATGAGTTTTTATTTCACAAAGCAAAGAAAAGTAACAATTTTCATTGGTTTTTGTTTTGTTTTGTTTTGTTTTTATTGTGGTGTCAAATTGGTTATCGAGAATCACGAAATTTATCTGGTTTGGTATGAACTACTAAATTTCTGTTATCATGACATCCCTAGTTCATAATGTTACATACTGAGACTGCTGTGTTGTAACATGTTTCTCATCTTTGTTAAACTATTACTCTGAAAAATACATTATTTTTGAATTAACAACACAACTGCCTAGTGGAGATGTGTCTGTCCTCTCACCCTGGCAGACAGTCGCCACACACTGCATTGCTCGTGGTGGAACAGTTGCCCTTCTGGAAGCGGTTGATGAGTCCACAGTCCAGGCAAGGCTTGCACTTCTGCAGGCTCCGGTCCTCTTTGAAGCGACTGCTCCGGCAGGGCACGCACCGGGCATCCTCTCCATAACCAAAGCCACATTCCTGTGGGGATTAACGGGAGAAATACACCGGGTAAGAGGTGGGGTCGGCGGTTTGGGGAGATGTGCAGCTGGTGAAAAGCGGGCCTGAATGTGGACTACCGGGGGTCTGGAATTAAAGAATGATCTTGGCTCGCGGGATCAGAGCAGAACAATGGCCTGCCTCTTTTGAGAGTCCATCTTACACTGGCAATAATCTCCCTGACTCTCTCAGTATGAATGAGCGGCCTTCCGCTGCAAGACCCAGAAAGGCCAGGCATTTGAATAATAAAGGCCCTGGGGGACACCCACTGTTGTATTATTGCAAGTTTATTGCTGCGTTTTTGTGTGACTCCCTCTCCAAGCAGACTCAGTGAGTGTCCCGTTGATTGAGAGGCCAGCAAGCAAAGGAAACGCTTCAGGAAGGGAGCAAGGATTATGGAGAGGTATATGGAGAAAATAAGATGAATACTCTTTTTGTGTTCAACAATTGAAAGTGCACTTAAAAAGCACAGCTTCCTACTACTGTGTGACTGATCTAATGCTGAGCCACCTTTTGAGGATTTGTTCACCTGAACCAAGCAAAATCTAAATTATGAAACATTTTTAAGAAGAACATGAAATATAAGATTTACACAGTTGTTTATAACTAAAATATAGACAGAAGATCAAATATGTATCTTGTTTGTTTGGCAGATAAAGTCTTTTTCAGGGTTGGCATTGTTTTCCTGTTCTATACAGCAACTGTCAATGCAGAAACACAGTAGTCTGGCGTAGTTTATAAGCAAAATGTAATATTTCTGGTGAGAGGGACCTAATCTCAACACTTATTAACCACAAATATATTCATTCTAATTATTAGTGTGGCTGCTCATTTCTACCTGCCAATGTTAGCCTTATCTCTTTCCTGCTTGGTTCTCTGTCACATCCCTAAAAATGATCTTGAAAGACTGGTCACCTAAATGACAAATTGACATTCACATGACAGCTGACAGCTTACTGTACACCACCCAGCAGGGATGACATCATACATTGATCATTTATTATCAGCACCGTAGCAGCTGCCCTCCTGTTGTCCAGTATTGCCATACAGCAATCCAAAGCCAGAAGGATAGACAGGGGGCGGTAGGGGTGGTGACGGGGGGTGCTCATATATCATTAAAGTGAAGGCCAGCTTCAAACAGGGCTTCTCTCTTCTCTTCTCTCCTCGCCCGTGTCCCATTTCACTGCCCGGGCATGCAGTCCTGCTGGAATGTGGGCACAGGAGTCTGATATGGGGGTTGGGTTTGGGGAAGCAGGCTGGCAAGAAATAAAAAGGGAGGTTAAGGGCAGGGATGTGATCGTGTGATGGCACCACATAGTCGGGACAGAAGATGAGGATTTCAGCCCTTCCAGCCAAACACATGTGAGCCTGACATTGAACCCTTGGGCCAGGCCTGGCCCGAGGTGGACCAGTGAGGGCTGGACTATTGCAGCTGTTGTTATGAACTCTCCATATAAGGCCTCACTCTCCAGCAGGGCAGGGCAGGGAACAGTGGAGGTGGTGGGGGACCAGAGGGAGGGAAGGGAAGAGACAGAAAGAGAAAGAGTGAGAACCAGAGAGGGGGTGGCTGATGAGTGATAAAGAGGGGAACGGCGGAATAAAGGAGTCTCAGCCGCCCACTGTTGCAAGCCATGAACTTGACTGTCTGAAGGTGGAACTAAGCTCAGACTGAACCAAGGGATGCTGGAAAACTATCTCAACAGGGATGGGAGAAAACAAGTGATTCTCAATGTTTCACGATTCTTTCGTTATTAATCGATGCAGCAAAGTCAATCATTGTAAATTCAAAACCCAATTCTCAACATGTTGTGAGAACCAGCTGAGAGTTCAGTGGTACATTGAACCAAATGTATGGTTAAATGTAAATGTGTGCAAACCTGTGCACTGTGTCCTAAACTAGGCTATTTCTTGAGTTTTGGCTGACAGGGCTCAGCAATAAGGATTGCCTGCTTGCCTGGGGCAAGTAAAATGTCAGGCAAGTAAATGTGGAATTAAACTATTTAACTATTTTGATATTTGTTTAATGTTTAAAGTACCTTTTCATGTAAAATGGCAGAAATGCTGTTTTCAGTCACTCAAATATGGAAATGTCCCGCTTTTCTTCATTTACTGTCAAATTAACCTGAATATCTCTGGGTTTTAGACCAATAAAACAAAACATTTAAAGACATCACCTTGGACATTTTTCACTATTTTTTTATAGCATTTTATAGCTATTACAGCCATAGATTAAACATTACAATTAACTTTGGCCTTTGCTGTTTTTTAGTAACAGCTAAGTAAACAATTATGTATAGAGACAAGTAAAAATTTACTTTGGACAAGTAGATTTAGGACCCACTTGCCCAAGCATGCGCAACTGCAGATGGACACAGTCAGACCAGCACCCTGTGACTTAAAAGCTAGTGCTATGGAAGCATTTTGGCTTCTATGAAGGGAAAAGGCACCTGGACAAGAGCCACACTGTATGCAAGTTGTGTTTAACGAAACTAATTATGGATCATTACGAATACGCTATGTTTTAAAAGTAGCAAGTAGTCAGACAGTGAGAAAAATTAAATCATGTATAGAAATCAAAGATTTTGATGCATCAAGATGCATCAACAATCATTTTATAATCGCATCACAGCCCTCTGAATTGAAATCAAATCTAGAAGTGCCAAGAGATTCCCACCTCCTACACCGAACCCTGAAACTGTGAGGTACCCTGCAGTGGCTCAGCACTGTAGGCCAAGCCACTTCAGGGTACGTTACAGAGGTTCTGTGACCCGCTTCTGCATGAAGGAAGGGCCCCTGGGATGAGTCACTCCTGCTAAACCCAGCACTGGCACAAGCTTTGCCTGTGGGGCACCACATGGCAGGATGGGGGTTGATGCCACGTAGACATGAGCAGGTCAGAGCACTGAAACAAAAGGAGAATGCAGCCAACTCTTGGCCCTCTGATCCAGGCAGCACAGATCATCAAGGAGTGATCTCTTTCTTCTTTTATCCCTGCTAACAAAGCTAAACAGAGCTGACACCCTGCACTCACCGAGACTAGTTTAGCAGTTGAAAGAAAGACTGCACTCAATGGTAATCTGTGATATTGAAGTTATTATTATATGAAAAGGTGTGAGCCTTTCCCAACACATAACTACCATAAAACAGCCAACAATGTCAACAAAAGAGCATTCAGACTGTTAAACCCCCCTGAAAAGACCATATTTTCAGGGTGTGTAGGGGATACAATAATGACAAAAAACACAAAGGAACCAAGTTAACTCTCCATTACAAACATTTGCTAGCAGTTGAGGGACACTATTTTTATGCTGCTATGTGTACTATTCAAAATGCATGAGGTAAAACAAAGCATTTGGGGAGAAAACTACAAGGGATGTAGTCTAGAAAAAACTCTATTTCCATATCGTACTTTAAGGTGATTTCACGTCAAAGCCATCCAGAAAAAGCAGATGCTTAACATCCCATTTCCCTGTCCTATCTCCTGATCTAGTTTGGGTGAGACTGCCAAGCATAACAGCAGTGTGGAGGGGAGAGGAGCGGCGAGTGAGGGGAGAGCTGGCTGGGAGCTGAAGCATGTTCAGACGCAGAGATATTTCTGAGATTAGGAGGAATCACACGGGGGGGTGGCCAGTCAGATGATCTGGTAATGAAACAATGCCAAAAACAATGCATGTTAATTAAAGCAGTGTTCTGCAAAACACACTCCCTACTCCTTTTGTGTACTTCTCTCTGTTACACTTTTTGAAGCTTTTTTTCTGGTGTTTCCTTTGACACAAAGACACAGCTAATGTCTGGCTACTCAGATTTTGACCCTTCTACGCACTACTTGCACTTCTGTCTCTCTCTTTAGCCAGTACTATCCAAAAGTCCTTTGCCCTGGGAGTGTGGCTGAAGGAAATGTTACATTTTTGCTACATACTACAAGAAGTTGACACATCAAAGTTGTGTTCCTGCCTTTTTTTGCCACTGGCAGTTTTCCAGCATGCACTGGAAAGCAGTTCACCCCTTCTCCTTCATGCTTGACACAACACAAGAGACCAAGCAACCTACTATGAATGAAACCTAGAATGAAATATGTTTGAAAAAGAATAAGTGGTTTTAATGGACATTCCCTCTGTGTGGGTGGTTCTTTTAGCTACAGTTAGTGTGAAGGGGCTAATTGATGTTTGTCAGCCCGCCTAAGAGCGGCTTCCAGAGGCAAACTTCCAGAGCAAACTGGGGCACATTCCTCTGGGATCTCTATGGCAGCTGCACAGAGTGACTCCAAAAGTCTGCTTCCCTCCCGACAGTCCGTCCTGCCTTTCAGGCGCTGGACAGATTGTCTTGGTTACGCACTGCTCAGATCAGAAGTTGTGTGTCTGGGAAACTTTCTCTGAGTGCAGGCCTAGGTCTCCACTGCGAGCCGACATCCCGCTACCTTCAGAGAAAGAATGAGGCAGCCAATTATTAACCAGGACCCCAGGGTGGCTAGCAGCATTCATGCCTGTTGAGCTGGCAGAGGAACACGAGGACTACTGAAGCGTATTACCAACCACAGAGTGCATGTCTGTGTGCGCTGAGATTAAAGGCAACTGGCTTAAATGCATGTGTGCAACAGATGTCAAGGGTGATACAGAGTTTTTTTCCCAAGCAGTTAAAGATGTAGAGGAGTGTAAACCTACCTAAAGTCAATTTACCAGCCTTTTTATTTGCAGAATATTGTTACTTGATTACTTACTTGATTTTAATGATACACACATATATATAATTTACTAAAACTTAAGCTATGGGGGCAAATATCTCCAACCAAAAAAAAGCCCCATCTTATTTTCTTAGGCCCATCAGTATCTTCTGACTTGATAAATTTTCTCTTATGCACTCATATGTTGGTCTAATGCAACAGCCCTGCAATAAATCCTACATCATGAAGGTAATAATGTTCAGTTTTTATTTAAACTGTTTTTATTCAACTGCAATGTCATTCTGGGACCTGTTGCATTGCATTAAACCAGTGGTTCCCAAACTGGGGGGCGGCCCCCCCTGGGTTCCAATCCCATATTTTAAATCTTGGTGATGGGTGGTGATCACTCCTTTTTTTGTTCACTGACTGCACTTAAGGCCACCATTAATTTTAATTATGTAAAGACATATATTAAACTCAGAATAAGTCATGAGGGCAAAAATCTACCTCCGAAAACAGTAGTTTCTTCTTTCCTTAGGCCCATCAGCATCTTTTGACTTGTTAAATAACAGATATATTCTCATATAAACCTAGTTGCCAGTTATCAGGAACAACTAGTTAGTCTAATACAACAACCCTGCAATAAATCCTACATCAGAACTCATCACTGTTTTGATTCAGCTTCATGGTCCTTCTGGGTCCTGTTCTTTTGCATCATAATGAGATGGGTTTCTGATATCCAGTCGACCACTGTCAATATAAACAGGGTGTTATAGTGTTTCTTAGTCTGTGCATTGCTGGTAAAGTATTGAAGTAACAGCAGGTTCCAGCTCCATGTTTTAAATTTTGGTGATGGATGGTGATTACCTCCTTTTTTCACAGACTGTGGCTTTAAACTTTAAAATAAAGTGAAAAAACTGCCAGTCAGTTGAGACTGTTTCACTAACCTCTAATATAATTTCACTTGTGTAAAGGATTTTATACAACCATGTGTGCTTTTGATATATAGGAAGTATGTTTTCCTGTGTTTTGATACTATGTTTGTTTACATGGAAAAGAAGCATGGCAATTGTTCGTTTTGTTATCTTTGAAAATGATTCTCCACAATAAAATAACATTTGAAACACCATTAATTAATTAAAAAAAAAACTGAAGGTGTTTCTTGATATATTTGAAGTTTAATAGGTCACCCTCACATCACAGCCTACACTTGTAGAAGTGGGTACATAGCTGCTGCCAGAGAGCTTTGCTAACACTATAGAGGCCTGTTTGTTCAAAGCACACAAAAACCTGTGGCTAAGGTGGAGGAAAAAACTGTATTCCCAGTCGAGAGAGCAGCAAGCTTAGGCATGGCTTGCTTCAAACAGCGAAGACAATAAGTTGGACAGGGTGCAATGGGGAAAACAATGGAAGACATTCAGCTGCAGAAGGTCAAAAGTATGGGTGTGACTGATTAAAGAAGGGTCGGTGTTGTACAAAAGCTAATAGCGGCTTGGCTGTTCTCTGCATGAAAGAGAGGAAGTAATAAATAATGTTGGTTCCCTGGATAAGATACACTTTAACTAAACAGTGATGTTCATTCTTTTCACAAACTCAACATGAATTTTTTGTGGAGATTTTTTTTTCCACCACAGCAGGATACCAATCCAACTTTTTTACAGTTTAAGGAAGTTGATTCAACTGACCTGTTATGGATCCCTTGTGTTACTACACTTTCCTTTTCCTAAATAAACAAGTGACAATACTTTTTCCTTTGAGCAGCTCTGTGGAAAATGCTCCTGAGTGGACACAGTACAGACAGTTCCTCTCTATTAAAGTTAATATGGATAAGGTGGTTTAAACAAAAACAGACTAAATCTTTTTCCAACCTTTGATAGCTCCTGTCCTGCATCACACTGCTTGCAGGGTTTACAGTTCCCAAACCGGTCCTTGTACTCCTGTTCTCTGCATTCTCTGGTCTCCTCCTCAGCCCTCACAGGAATCTGAAAGGGACAGTCATTTGGTGAAAGTTAGAGATTCCTGCATTTCATCACCACTTTCATCCATAAAAGAGAACACAGAGTGTATCCAGAGCTATGCATCATAATCTCTTATAATAGTTTGAGGGGATCAACCTCCGCCTTGGACTCTTCTTGAAAACAAGTCTGGTACTGTTGGGATGAGATAAGATGAAAGTTTAATGGGCCCTGTGGGAAAACTGCAAAGATGCAGCAGCAGAATCTAAGTCATCTAAGTCAAAAGCAACAATACGGGGCTCGCCAAAACCAGAGACTAGAACATAGATAGCAAATACAATCAGGACAGTGTAGTGTATAAAGGTAAAATGATACTCAGCATTGTCAGTGTTACAAGTAAAGGTTTTACCGATCCCACCGTGTGAGCAGATGTCTGGCATGGGGTGCAGTTCAGGTTCATGTGTGTAGTTTGTGCAAAAACTAATTTTGAAGCCTCTGCAGTTCACTTTTGCAGAAATTTCCCCCAGAAGTTGGGGTTTGCTTAGTTGTCATGGAGAAGGTGTGTAATGTGATTGAAAGCTTCAGAAAAAGCAAGTAAAGGGACCTTGAGTTAAGCTTTTTTTGCAAGGTCAAGAATTAACTTTCACTCTCCAATAACAAAGAGGAGACTAGAATTAAATTCAATGGAGCTGATAATATAGCCTAGTCATTTACTGTGCGTATCTTCTATTCTTGTAAATGTTGAAAAAACTTCACCAGACAAAGCTATACACACAATAATAGATTTTGGGTTAATAAAAGGTTGTGAGCAAATCAGAAACCCTACATACTCTCATTTGTTTCTGTCCAAATTTTTGTAATTTAAGTTTTTATTTGAGTATACATGAACAGACAGTATTCTTAATACCTAATAATATATCCATAGGCCAATGGTGAACACACATACATAGAAACAGAACTGTAGCAACCACAGTGGTACAGTTACATCATTACAGTGTCCCAGCAATGTTATGAGCAGAAAAAAACCCATCCCATGACCTTTTAAAGTTCTGACCTTCATTATTAATTCTAGCTAACATTTGTTCATATGATACTATTTCTAAGATAGATTCCATCCGTTTTTTAAAGTCTGGAGGAGCTGTACTCTTCCAAAATCTGAGGATCACTCGAGCAGCCGTGACCACCCCCACATTTATCACTGCAAAGTCATATTTTGATATACTTGGAAGCTGTGTTTCATCCCCCATCAGGCATAGTCTTGGTGATTTGGGTACCGTAGTACCTAACCATTTACCCATGTGTTCTATACTTTTTCTCAAAATGGGTAAACAAGTTTACATTCCCAGATGACATGTATAAATGTCCCGGTTTCCGCCCGACATTTCCAACATAAATCGCTGGCCAGCAAGCCCATCCTGTGGAGCTTAGGAGTAAAATAAAACCTATGTAATAACTTATATTGAATAAATTGTCCCCAAGCCTCCTTTATATATTTACCAGTATTTGCCAGTATTTTTGACCAAACCTCGTTACTCAGTTCACAGTTTAGATCCTTCTGCCAAATGAGCCTCAGATTTTTACAAATATCCTTTTGTAAGCCTTTAAAGGCTCTGTAGAACACAGCTGCCCGTTTCTGTCCAAATTTAATGAAACACTTACCAGAGATGAATATATGGCATGCACAGCTAGCAGAAGTGAGAAGGAGTGCTGAAACATCCAGACCATTTTGATGAGCAACTTTTTGCCTGCAGCTGAAAAAAACAACACAAAAATAGAGGACTGAGCAAAAGTATGTTATTATGTTGTTTTTCTAGTAAACACTTAATAATTCACCAAACATTGTTTTATTATTACCAACAATATTGGTGAATTCAGTTATCATGAAATGCTGGGTTTTAATATAATTCAAACTGTAAACATCAATATAGCTCCAGTGAGGAATTATAACCAGTGCTGAGATGTAACTAAATACATAAGTACTGTACTTAAGTACAATTTTGACATACTTGCACTTTACTTGAGTATTTCCATTTAATGCTACTTTATAGTTCCTACTTTACTACATTTCAGAGGCAAACATTGTACTTCACTACATTCATAGTTAATCTTCTCATACAAAAAACATATGCTTACACAACTGTATGATATGATGCAGTATTCTAATAATCTACAGTGGTATACAAAGTATTTGAAATTGGCTACACATTGATGAACTACAGCATTCAAATACATTTACACGCATGTGTTCATGAACACGGAATAACACGCAGTAATATTATATTCTACTGTATAATAACACTTTTAAAAAGGTGAACACGATAAACATGGACATTTGCATGCAATTCTTCCACGGATGATGACAAGGATGATATTGTCATACAGCGTAAAATAAGCTGAAATTTCCGACCTTAGAGCTACAGTAGGTAGGGGATAAAGCAAATGGAAAACCGGATGTTTTGGAACTAATTCTATATAATTACAATAAAGCAGGTAAAGGCTGAGAAGCACACAGTAAAAATAACTACACGCGCGTGCATGCTGCAGCAGAGTTAATTGATGGTGTTTGATTAAAGTCCCATCAGCAGCTGTGACAGTCCAGCTCTGAGCTTCAAGCTCAGACAGCGTCCATACCTTTACATGAGGAAGACTTTGAACATAAAAATGTCTCAAAATTCATAATATTGTCACCATGTCACTAACACCCCCAGAGTAAAAATCATGAAAACATCCGTACAATACGCATACAGCAACTGAGAGTATCTGCAGTCGACTATCTCGTGACTTTACAGCGACATTTGTTTTAGGCTGTCGCTATAATGACACTACCATAACCTACTTCTGACATACATTAAGGACTAGAGGTGTGTTACACCTTGTATTCTGCGATTAACCAAAGGTTTGTTCCATGTAGTTTGTCGTAGACGCATTAACTGTGAATGTCTAATATAAAAAAGCTCTTCTTACCTGTTGAAAAAGGAGCCTGTTGATCAAAGAGTTGGTTGTTAAAAGTCGACAGCAGACCGGTGAGAGGTGTGGTGGTGTGTTTCCCGCACCGGTCTGCTCACCATGTCAGCGCTGCTGCTGCTGTTGCTGTCCCAGCCCAGAGCTCTACTCAGAGAGGGAGAGAGAGAGAGAGGAGAGAGAGAGAGAGAGAGAGAGAGAGAGAGAGAGAGAGAGAGAGCAGCGGCAGCTCCAGGACAAACTCAGCGCCTAGATCAAAGGCGGAGAGAAAGGGAGAGAGGAGGAGGGGTGGCTTTATGGATCTGAAGCGTGTGTATCTGATCTGCACGACATCAAACACCCCGGTCACACAGCGCTGATTGAGCTCAGTTATTCACATTGTGGTCAATAACAGCGTGTCCATACAGTTTGTTATTATGAGGGAGTCGATGTGGAAACGATGCAGTGGGTTTAGCAAAAGTCGAAACAGAGGAGGAAGACTGGAGTCAGTCCGCTTTGAAAACCTCTGTGTGTGTGGTTAGTTTAATGGCTTTGCTGTTTCATGGCAGTCTTTGTGTTCTGAAGTTCGGGCAACAGTCAAGCGGTTAGGGTTAGGGTTAGGGTTCCAAACCGTGGTCCGTGGGCCTCTAATGGTTCTTTCCAAGTGTTCCTGCAAGTTTCATTTCATATTTAGCTCAGTGACAAGAAGTTGAACCAATAACAGACTATACAGCCCACAGAGTTATGGAGCTGCAAACCTTGTGTTATTTTGTAAAAGTGACTCCCTATATTTAATCAAGTCATGTGCTTAAAGGACCAGTATGTTTGATTTAGTGCCATCCAGAAGTGGATGTACTGAGATCTTATACTAAAGAAAGAGTTGCAATACCACTGTGTAGAAATCTCTGTTACAAATAAAAGTCCTGAATTTTAAAATTTAAAACTCAGAATGCAGAATTGCTCATTTCACAATAATGTAGACTGCATTTAAATAGATTAAATTGGATGATGATTATAGCTGCAAAATTGCAGCTGTCAAAGGTGGACCATTTTGGACCAACTTTGGACCACAGGTCATTCTGCATAACTGGTACTTTGACACAAATACTTTTACTTGCAGGAGTATTACTTGTAACTGAGTATTTCTACACTGTGGTATTGCTATTTTTATTTAAGTAAAAATTGAAACATTTCTTCCAGCATTGATGTAATGCTGGTTTGTAGCGTAAGTTGTCTATTTTGAGGCTGTCTACATTAAATTATTAGGGAAAGCTTTCATCTCTATGAGCTGCAGATGTCATGATGTCAGTGTGCTGCTCCAGGATTGGTGGAACTTTGGCTAACTTGTTAATCCTGCAGAAATGCAGGGTTCAATGTCAAGTTAACTGATTTTTGTCTGCAATGGTTGGTGTACACTGGCAAATAGATGCTTCATTCATGGATACAAATCATTCTATTTGAAGCTGGGCCACTTAAAAACTTGTGTACTTTAATGTTTTTATCTTTTATTTTTCCAAACAAAACACAATTGAGAGGTATTAACAGTGAGGTATCCAGCAAAGATGAACTTTTTGTAAATTGCTCTTGGTTCCAATTTACAATTTAATTTAGCAGACGCTTTTATCCAAAGCGACGTACATCTGAGAGCTGATACAACACAAGCAAGGATTTAGTCAGGAGAGGGCAACACGAGTAAGTGCCATGAGGCAAAGTTCAAGTCTGATAGGACGTAGGTGCCTACAAACAGTGCAGGTCGCAATGCATAGAGTGCATAAGATGCATTAGGATGGATGCATCCTTTAAATCTAAATGTACAAGAAATTACCGCAGTTAATATATTATTTATAGACTGGTTTGATGTACCTAAACTCATTACACAAACATTTTCTGCCAAATCTTATTGCTTTCATTTTCCCAAAATGTTTCTTGATATGACACACAATTTGTAAGGATTGTTGCAACAAAAACTTCAACCTATTTTACAAAGGCTGTGATGACACAAAATGTACATGATCATTTCTACCTGTGGCTAAAATTTGTGCTGTGTGCACACTGATGTGTGTCTGAACCCAGGCAAAGACACAGAGGACAAAAGTTCAGCATTGCAGCAAATGTGGCCAATTACTGTACATGTCCAGACATGTTGCATATCAATTCCAGGAAATCAGTGTCTACTTTGCAAATACAATTAGCTGCTACTTACCTGCCTATGGTGGAATATTAATATTCAAATTGCATCATGTATCTAATGCAGCATGCAAAAAAAATATTATTAGAAAAGTCTGTGCCATAATATTTTCATTGCCTTCATGAGTTTTGTTCTTTTTTAATGATTTCATTGAACAATAGTTGTAAATTGTAGCAGTCACAATGAAAATATTAATTTGTCCTGTTAATGTTTATACTGCATGTATTTATTGCCCCTGTGGTCAGATATGAAGAGTAGTGACCTGCCTGTCATTGTGACATGAGTCACCCAGCTGTGAGCAGAGTTATACTGCAGTCAAAGCTTCTTCCTCAGCTGCAGATTAAAACTATGCTGTTGTCTCCATCTACTGGGAGGTTGGTGTCATAGTTTATTACTGTTGCTGAAAATTTGGTGCTGTGTATGTTTACTGTAGTCTGCTGTGAAGCATCTTGAGCAGTTTGGTCATTATTTCTTATATTAATATTATATTGTACTCTATTATCTTCTGTTCATTAGTATTATATTTCTTGGACACTATGTATTGATCATGATCTGTGGCAAATAGACTTTACACTATTTACACTATTCATAGAATGTACATTTAATGACTATTCTATTCTATTCCATTCTATTCTATTCACAGACTTTACATTATATGATTCTATTCTATTCTATTCTATTCTATTCTATTCTGTTTCATTCTATTCATGGATTCTATTTTATGCAGTTCATTAACTGTATAGTCAGACAGTCAGTGGTTCTACTCTGTTCTATTGTAGTCTTTTCTAAGGTGTTAAATTATGACTGTGTAGTCCACACCTATAATGTTCTGTCGCAAGTAGACTCCGATTCTATTATAGACTTACAGCCAATAACTCTGTTCTATTCTACTCATACCACAGAGTGGATTATTCTGTTTTAGTTCAAACATATTCTATATTCTACATTATATGACCATTCTTCTTTATCCACAACTTCTATTCTATTCTATTCTATTCTATTCTATTCTATTCTATTTGCCCATCCCATATTTGCTTGTGTCCCATCGGGGCTTTATGCAGGAGCTGTCGCTTTAAGAGACCTGTGCGATAAAACCTGCAGTATGAAACTGTCCAGAGGTGTTCCCGGCTGTAAGACATTTCATCTTGAGGCCATCCCATTCAAACAGCCCACCCTAAAGTGTTCAAACCGTTCTGTTTGTTCAGTCATTTCAAGGAAGTGAAGCCCTCCGCTGCACCGTGGTGCAGAGCAGAGGACAGGACAGAGATGCAGCACTGATGCTGCTGCCTGCATCCTGCTTTCCTAATGTGAGTATCCCTCTCTCTCTTCAATGCGGCATTAAGATGTGGGCTACTGGGGCGATAGGGCACCAGGAAATCTGTGTTAGCTATAGCCTGAGGATATTTTAAGATTACAAAACAGTTACTCTTGTATGCATCAGTTCTTTGATGAATATTAAGGAAAAGTCTCTAATATAGATCTGGGCGGCTGAAAACAAAATACTCCGGTAAGTTTGAGATATTTTTGCATATGCTAAGTGGGTCTGCTTGTATTGTGTTCTGAATAGTAGAAAACTGCTATAGAGTAGTTTCTGTGAAGGACAGTGTTCAGCAGATTGAATGCGTCTCTCTGGGAACCCCGACGTGGGGGCAGTTTATATTTTAGGGTGCTGGGAGTCCTTGACTTTGAGGTGATGATGTCACTTTTTTGCGTAGGCCTAATCCTGCTGGTTTTGTCCCAAAGCATTGCAACATACTAAACCATGTTTTCAAAACGTTATTGCATGGTCTGGGCGTCAGATATCAGCCTCTGGATCGTCAGCATCCGAACCATCCATGGGAATAAACGGACAGTGGATTCCACAATATATTGTCCGATGCAGTGTAAATGCTGTTAATGTGATAGACTCGGGGCCTTTAAAATGTGTCTGATCAGCTTTAGGGGGTTAGGCCTGGTTCAGCCACCAATTCTCCACATACAAAGTTGATGTGCGCATCTTCGACTGCAGTGTGCTGGCGGCTGATCCCTCTGGTGTCCTGACTACAAATCCCAGAATTCAGCGGGAGAAGCCACTCAGGCTAATCAAAGTAATGCAGCTGCAAGCAGTCTCTTGTGAGAATGTTTTGGAAGGACACATGTCACTCGCACTGATAAACTGCAGTGCTACACAGAGAGCAACAATGTACTTGACCGGTGTCTTTTGACCCGTTATGTTATATCAACAGCATATGAGGTGGTGTAACTAATTTAACTGCAGGCTGATCCTTTTGAATTAGCCTATTTACAGTAAAATAAAATTGGGCACCATGACAAGTAGCCTATGAGTGAGGAGGTATGAGTCTGGAGTGCATGCATTCTGATCAATTAATATTTTTAAAATTGTATTTACATGGAGGACTAAAAACTCCAAGTCTAACAAATACTGTTTTTTTTGTTTGTTTTTGTTTTTTAAAGGATTATTAGGTTTGTTTGCCAGTGAATAGTGTTGCTGATTAATTATAGGAATTGTTATTTTTTATTATTAGGAATTGATAACTGATATAGCCTTTTCAATTTTTCATGTGGTCAATTAACTTTCAAACTATAAAAAAAATAAAACATCTATTAATATGTTATATTCTCTCTCACAATTCATTTTTTCCAGCTTTGCATTACAATTTCCATTTTGTAACCTCTTCGATTTCAATTTCAATTTATAAATCAATTAAGCCCTCATAAAGCTTCATATCTCTTTGGTGGAAAATCTGAAAGGAGAGTGAATATGGATGAGGGAGCTAGGAACGCAAATGCTATATCTCTGTCTGCTAGATGTGTAAATAATCAACTGTTAACTATCATGTTAGCCATTCCAACTTTTCTTAGTAACCTTTTTCCAGCCATGCTAGAACCTTTCTAATGAGCCAACATGCACAACAGAAGGACCCTGACTCTATTAGACCTGAATGGAAAGGAACCATAATTAGTATAATTGGTAACACCAGTGTTTGGCCTAGGATTTCTGTTTCATGACAAAATGACTTTCATGAAAAAAGTCTATATTCAACAGTATTTTTCAGCTTTTTAGTGTTTTGCCCTCAAGTGGCCAAAAAAAATCAATTAGTGCAGCTTTAAATTCTATCAATCAACCTGACCCTTTTAGCACAGCTGCTCGTTGTTTGAACAGATGGTTTGAAGCATGTCCAAGCCTTGGAAATACTCCAATACTGACAGTCACTCACTTATCATTGTCAATGCAATGAAATATCAATAGTTTTACTTCCGGAACACTGGGCTAGTAGAATAACACAGAGTGAGAGCTCTTTGATTTCTCATGGTCTCTCTAGACCGTGTGGCTTTAACTCAAGAGAGATAAACTCGTACCATGCATACACAAGTGTACAGATTTACAGTATTAAAATATAGCCTAGTTAGCAGCTGAAGTGTGAAGAATGTGTGTTGTCGTCAGAAGAATCGTTATGAATTAAGAGAAGAATAGCATGGTCGTGTCTAGAAGGGAACCCCAGACTTCTGAAAGATCTCGCGAGAGTGATCAACTAAAACCATGATCTTTCTCTAACCCTAACTAAGTGGTCTCTGTCCATAAGCTTAACCAGAATTTTATTACAGCGTTGTCACATTATAACCGTGTGGCTTTAACTCAAGAGAGATAAACTCGTACCATGCATACACAAGTGTACAGATTTACAGTATTAAAATATAGCCTAGTTAGCAGCTGAAGTGTGAAGAATGTGTGTTGTCGTCAGAAGAATCGTTATGAATTAAGAGAAGAATAGCATGGTCGTGTCTAGAAGGGAACCCCAGACTTCTGAAAGATCTCGCGAGAGTGATCAACTAAAACCATGATCTTTCTCTAACCCTAACTAAGTGGTCTCTGTCCATAAGCTTAACCAGAATTTTATTACAGCGTTGTCACATTATAACCGTGTGGCTTTAACTCAAGAGAGATAAACTCGTACCATGCATACACAAGTGTACAGATTTACAGTATTAAAATATAGCCTAGTTAGCAGCTGAAGTGTGAAGAATGTGTGTTGTCGTCAGAAGAATCGTTATGAATTAAGAGAAGAATAGCATGGTCGTGTCTAGAAGGGAACCCCAGACTTCTGAAAGATCTCGCGAGAGTGATCAACTAAAACCATGATCTTTCTCTAACCCTAACTAAGTGGTCTCTGTCCATAAGCTTAACCAGAATTTTATTACAGCGTTGTCACATTATAAAATACAATTAGTTTGTTCAACATACACAATGAACACGAGTGAAAAAGCTATAAATCTCACGAGAGTTTCGCAAATTAAGGGTTCTCTTCTAAACAGAAACTACTACGCATGCGCAAAATAAAATATTGTTCAACATTACAGGATGACATGAGGCTTATTAAATACGAAATAAGCCTGTCAAAGGAAAAATATATACATTGATCAGTTTCGGTGACACACATTCACTGATTCCCAGCGAAAAAGCAAGAGATAGATAGTTGAGACCGTTCAGTCTGCCTAACGGGATTTAAGACGACGCGGAAGTAACCGGGAGTGAAGCCTCTCGCTTCGTCTCCAGACTTTTTGCTCTCTCACGCACAGTGTAATTCATTATTATTAGAACATCGCCTTTGAAGGAATCGGTATGTTGATGGAGGGAAATAATAACCATGTTACTCGTTATTGTTGTTGTTATTGTTTCCAGGAACAGAGCCTACAGTGAAATGTATCAGAGGACCGTTAGCGACGTGCGCTGGACAGATACAAGTGAGTGGGGTTTGGTGGTTGGGACAGCGGGATAACGATCCTAAAGAGGCTAAACAAATCAGCCGGCACCGGCAATACACGGCTAAAAGAAAGCCTCTTAGCCGCAGACAGTCAACATATGATTTATGTGTCTTACTGTGTCGTATACATCACCAAGCGAGGGTTGGTGAATATTTATCAGACAGTTATGCGGAACAGACAGGTGTTTTGAGAAAAATAACGGTTCTCTTGCTTTTGCAACAGCCGTTCCCCGGGTGGAGTATTCCTGCGCCCAGTGCAGAAGATAGTCCAATGAATGTGTACGTGCTGGGACACATAGCAACAACGAGATGGCCAACTGTCCAGACCCGTGGTAAGTTTAAAATTTACTGTAAAATATTTATTACCAGCATATTGAATGTTAGCAGCTCATAGGCCCTGCTGTTATGTTCAGGTTTTTCACAACTGAAATGACTGACTAACACAGAGATAAGAGGAATAACAACATGCTCCAGGCTCACTAGTACTGTGCGTCAGTCTGTGTGTATCTCCATCCAGTATCCAGTATTGTTTAGTATGGGTTGAGGAGCTTTTCAACCATCCTGTGTTGGCTGCCACACCCACTCCAGCTCCAGTGAATGCATCAGTGTGGACAGCATGGGTTCAGTGCCCTGCTGCTGAATAAGCAGGAATATTTTGCTTTATTACTGTTAACGTGTTGACAGACTAACTTTTACGTTTGCTTTACATAAGTTAAACACCCATGTTGTTCTCCTAAATAGCAGCACAGTTTATACTAGAGTGGGTCACGGAGGCAGAGATGACTGGCAACAAATTGACAGAGGTAGATGGCCTCCTGATGGAAAACAGCACAACTCTCTTAAGGATGAGATCAATCAACATTTTTAAGATTTTACTTTTTAAGGATAGCATATCACCCTGCAGCACTGCAGTGCAGCAGGGCTGCAGCCTGTAGAGCCTAATACAGATGTCTAAATGGCACTAATGGACCACTAACAGATGGACCTGGTGAGATGTCTATTCTCATGTTTCTTCCTAACTTAAACTTTGATCAATAATGACTGTAAGCAAGACTCCCATGTCCTCTAGAGTTGAGATCAAATTTAACATTTTTTCTGCAGTGACTGCATAGTCGTAATGGTGCATGCACAGTGGAGAGCTCCAAGTAATGAAAAAACAAGTGTTCTATAACAAATTAAAAAAATTAAAGCATTAAATTAATTTCACACAATGACCCCATCTGCAGAATTCCAAACATTATATTAGCAAAAGTGGTCAATCATTAAGGCATCCTGCTGGCCTAATAGTTCAGACGCATACCATATACCTGCAACATCCGCTGTTCGATTTGGGCTGGGGAATTTTGTTGCATTTCCCACCATCTTAATTGCTATTATGAACTAAAGACAAATATGCAAAAAAAAAAAAAAACAGCTACTGTTTATAATAAGGATGTTTGCCATTATGATTTTGTCAGTGATTTAAAAAAAAGCAACCCAGCGAAAAAGATTTTATTCAAACCTCAAACAAAAATTGTGTCTGTATTTTTTAGGTTGCCATGGGTGACAGTTCGTCATGAATACATTGGCCTGAGGTCCTACCAGGTCTCTCCCTTCACATCTGTTGAAGATGTCAAACAGTTGCTCTATGAGGAAACAAACCTTCCTGTCAAAGAGCAACGACTGACTCACAATGGGAGAGTGGTACGTTTTTTTTTTCTCATAACAGCAGAGCAAATATACTCCTAAAGAGAATGTGCAATTTTTACTTTATTGGTTATTAGTTGATAGTTAGGGAAGATGTCTGTTCTTTGTGTTCACACAAAGAACAGGCAGTATTGGAGTACTTCCAAGGCTTGGACATGTGTGTGTTTGAGGCTAAAGTTTTTAATGTTTCTCATTTTTGTATGGCTTGTTTATTGTTTCCTTTTGTACTGGAAGACTTTGCTAAAGTATTTTAGTCACAAAAATTACAGTACATGACAGTAGACCAAAGAAAACAAAAAACTGGCCTGTTCATCCAAACCCAAAATAAAAAACAGATATCTTGGTTTTTAAGAATGTAGTTAAGTAAGGATCCTAACAGGCAGTGTTGGGTAAATGTTTTGCATTGTTGTCATTCTTTGTAGCATGAAATTGCAATAGTGCTCATGTCCACATTCAGTCTGTGCATCCTAAATGTCTGATTTAGCTTATTATCAGTGCATTCTTCCTGATTAACTATATACAGTATAACTTAATATAGACATCTTATTTTGTTTGCTTGCTGTTCTGTGGATGGCAGATAATTGCCAGCTCAGCAGCAGAAAATAGATCTTTTTTAATGACCATGTGCCATAGCTGCAGGACATATTATGTGATACTGACCTGAACTTATTAACAGTGCCTTCATTGTTGAGATGCTGCAAGTTTCCATCACAGGTTTGATCTGATGTTGCTGTGAACAATCAATTGGATCATTTTGTTCTATCTATCTATCTATCTATCTATCTATCTATCTATCTATCTATCTGTCTGTCTGTCTGTCTGTCTGTCTGTCTGTCTGTCTAAAGTTGCAGTCCCTTCATGTTACTCTCACAGATATAACATATACAAATAAATAAATTCAGATAGAATAGGATAAAATATAAAATCACATCCTATCTTATCTTTACTGTGGGCTTTTGTTGGAATCTTACAGAGTAATGGAGTGCTCCTGAACACATTATCAGCTCAGATGACTGCAGTCAAATAATCTGACTCATACTGTGGGCAACATGACGAGGCACCCCATTGCCACAGTGCACTGAACAAAAAGAAATAGTTCATTTAGTGCACAATTTTATAAGGTCTTATCATTACAAATGATCTTTTATGCTATAAAAATATTAGTTTGGATCAAACTGATATATTAGTAGTGTCGGTTTTTCAGCAGATAAATGTTTTGTATAGCTCTTGTTTGGTAGTTTGTGATAGCTGTGTCAGTGTATGACCTAACACAACTGGAGCTGATCCTCCATCTAGGGGCTCAGCTGATGGAAAGCACCAGCTGGTGGTCAGTGCTCGGAAGCCCCTCTGATCTCATACGCAGAAATTAGCTACAAGCCACATGTAAAACTAATACCACATAGGTCAGGTCCTACAATTCAGACAACAGTTTTGAATTAAAGGAATATTTAAGTCTTGAATTCTGCTCTGTTTGCGAGTATTATATAATGTAAACTATATATCAGAAAGAAAAACAAGATTTCCATTGTGCCCTCCAAAGGTAACTCTAGATTTCAACTTGTATTCCTGTTCTGCCCTGCAATTAAAAATATGCAGCAGTCTGATGGAGGAGGCACTGTGCCAGACACTGTACTTAGCTTAGGAGTAGAAATCGCTTTAGGAGAACCTGAAAGTCAAGTTTAGCTTGTTCTCTTTAGGTTTCAAAAGCATTCTTCATTGTAAATGCCTGTCTGTAGGTGCTGTCAAATGAAATAAAACACTCAGCCCAGAAGCTAAATGAGGAAAAGCACTTAAACTATTACACTGGTATAAATCCTTGTTAGAACAGGAAAATGGACAACCAAAGCACTCCGTTCTCTTGATGAACATTAAATGTACAAGATTTAAGACATATATAAATGTAGATACTCAGTTATATGCACTCCACTATCAGTGTCTGTCTCACACATCTTTGATATTTCAAGACAAGAATACAGAATTTAATCACACAGTCCACTGTAACTACATAGCTTGTAAGCTCTTGATTTGTCCCATATTAAATATTTAAAGACAATCTGTCATCCAGAATTGTGCAAATGATTATTGAACAGTGCAGTGACCGTGATGAGATTGATGACTGAGATTCTGTGCTTGTGCTTAACTCAGTTTGCAAGGCAGCATGTTGATGTGCAAAGACTGCTGAATGCAGTGGGTCACAGTGTCACCTTGAAAAGCCTCAAACAGCAGGAACAGCAGTGCTGGGCCTGGTACCAACTCTGGCTCCCTGCTGCATCGATTCTGAAATATGCACCAGGAAAAGATTGTCTGTCACACTAATGTGTGCAATAATACAGCCCAAAAGATTTAACAGTTGCTGGGTTGAGAGACTGATGATACATTAACCATGATGGGAGCAACTATGAGTCTGTTAATAGTTGTCATAAAAATGACAGTTGTAGTTGTAGTTGGCTTTCAAACTGTTTTATGCGTGCATGGAGTAATAAAATAGAGTTTATGACATAAAGACTTTTTTCATTGTTCGCAGTATTTTTCAGAATAATATCTTTCTGACACACACTAGAGGGCTGTTAGTCACAGTACACTGTTAAGACTAAAGCAGTTAGTAGTAGTAATGCCTGATTTGTTGATTGATAAGATTTCTGCACTTTCACAAGACATTTTATCACATCATGCAAATTAATTTTATTTCCTCAATAAGACAGTTTTTTATATGTTAAATTATATTTTGTCTCCATATCAACCCTCCTAGCTGGATGACAGTGTGCAGATCAGGTCCTTGGTGCCTGCTGGAAGCCCAGAAGTGTCTGTCACACTGGAGGGAAGAGGCCTTAAAGGGGGAGGTAGGCTTGAAACCACTACATCTCGGCAAAATAACCAATTCTTACAACACTAAGGCTTACTTAGCTTGGCTCTTGCAGGGAGGTTTGGACAGACAACACCACCGCTTGTCGAATTTCTGAAAGATATTCTGAGGAGGTACCCTGAAGGTGGACAGATTCTGAAAGTAAGTGTCAGGCCACATTATTATTTCACATTTTATACAGATATTAAATGCATTTATTAGCATCGTTGTTTTGTGGGTCGTGGTCTGATACAATTCCCTCAAACAGGAAAGAGGAAAGAAAGTTTTTTTTTTTAAATTCTTGTCTCTGCTGTAGTTGTTGTGTTACTAGGCTGTTGTGGTTGAGATTTCTCCTGGGCAAAGGCTAAAGTCAGTAACACACATGTCATGGGATTAGGAGTGCCAAACATGTCAAGCTTGCACAAAAACAAAGGGCATAGTTTTATTTTGGCTTAACTTGCTGGCATCAGTTATATTACCATATATGGTAGCAACATTGCAGGGGTAAATGGGTGAAGTCCCACAGGGCCATCCATTGTAATAATGTGCTCATTTTCCTGTAAGGCTTTTTAGATAAAAGTGTCCAACCAAATAAGCTGATGTCATCATGCACATCACATTTCTTTAAACCATAATAAAGGGCCGGATATCTTTAATGTGTGTATTTGTTGTGCTTAATTTTAAAGGAGTTGATTCAAAATGCTGAGGATGCTGGAGCCACAGAAGTCAAGTTCATGTACGATGAGACGGAGTATGGAGTGGAGTCACTGTGGTCACCTGACATGGCTCAGCATCAAGGTGGGTAGTTACAGTAAACAAGTAAGCACACCAGGATAGCTCAGTGATCAGTGATACGTTTTCTTTAATTAGAGGGCATAAGTTCAAGCCCTTTTGTTGGCAAGAATCCATGCTGCTTAAGTATCGTTAAGCAGGTGTTCTGTAGCTGATCCTCTTCTCTGACCTCTGAGGAACAGAGAAAATCCCTATAACAAATAACACTTGTAACAGGGATTATTAAAGTAATATACTGTTACACTGTACCTATACTATAGATGTATTTTTAGATTGTCTTAACTTGTTTATGCTGACCGGGTTTTACTGTAACTCACTATATTGCAGGTACAGCATTGTATGTGTACAATGATGCTGTGTTCACCATGGAAGACTGGAATGGGATTCAGGAAATTGCAAGAAGCAGGAAGAGAGATGACCCTTTGAAAGTTGGACGATTTGGGATTGGCTTCAATTCTGTGTACCATGTTACAGGTGAGGACTGTCTTGAAATTCTAGTTATAATTTCTGCTGACAAATGCTTATTTACAGCCCAACTTGTTTAGAAACTAAAAATACCCTGTTTAAAGAATTTCCCTGCCAGAACAATTCATGTATAATTCCGTGAATGTTTGCTTATACATTATTTACTACACCAGTTAGGTAACATTTTTAAGATCATTGCGAATGAGTAATCTAAACTGTACATCAGAGTCAGAGGAAATTGTCTCCAGAAATCCTTCTGTTGGTATAATTACATAAGTTATTTAAAAGCAAATGACTTGTTAAAAAAATATTTAGAATTTTAAATTAATGTGAGGCTGCAACTAATGATTATTTTCATTATCAATTAATCTTTTTATTTCCTCAGTTAATACATTTGTGACAAAATTCCATTCAAGATTCCTAGATGACATCTTCAAATGCCTTTTTGTTCAAAAACAGTCAAAAACCCAAAGATGTTTAGTTTACAATGATAAAACAAGCAAAAACAGCAGTTTCCTTGCATTGGAAAAGCTGGAAGTAGGGAATGTTTGGCATTTTTGGTTGAAAGATTACTTGAAATAACAATGATAAACATTGGAGCTCTGTCCTATATTTATTCATTTATAAATAACTACATGTTTAAGTTTAATTTATAGTTTTTGTGTTTTTCGTCTCTATTTTTAGATGTTCCCAGTATATTCAGTGGAGACCAGATTGCCATGCTGGACCCTCATCAGACCCTGTTTGGAGTGCATGAGTCTGGACAGTGCTGGAACTTGAAGACAGACACTAAGGAGATCACAGAGCTCGCTGACCAGTTTGCTCCCTACATCGGGATGTTTGGGAGTTCTGAGAAAACCATCAAGGATGGCAGCTTTCCTGGAACATTGTTCCGCTTTCCGCTCCGCCTGAAACCCTCCCAGCTCAGTGGCAACATTTACAACAAAGAAAAGGTTTTGGAGCTCTTTGAGTCTTTCAAAGCAGATGCAGACACAGTGCTCCTCTTCCTCAAGAGTGTTCAGAAGATCTCCTTGCATGTGCGCGAGTCTGATGGTACAGAACGCATGTTGTTTCAGGTTACAGCAACAGAGAATACTGATGACAAATTAGAAAGACCGAATGCACTGAAGACACTGGGTCAGGCTATAGACAGCTACAGCAACGGTGTTCCTAGTTCCACCATCACATGCGTCACTTACCAGGTCAACATAGAGACTCAGGATGAAACAGCTAAAGAGACTCAGAGGACGACATGGCTGGTTTGTAATGGAGTTGGGGGCAGAGGAATGTGTGCTGAGTTAGACTCTCTGGCAGATGATTTGAAGTTCATGCCTATCATTGGCATTGCCCTGCCACTTACTCTGATGAACAAAGACGACAAAGGTGCCACATCTGGTTTCTCAGGACGAGCTTTTTGCTTCCTTCCTCTTCCCCCCGGGGAGGAGAGTGAGACAGGGCTTCCAGTTCATGTCAGTGGCTTCTTCGGCCTCACAGACAATCGTAGGAGTATCAAGTGGCGGGAAGTGGACCAGTGGAGGGATCCAGCTGCCTTGTGGAATGAGCTGCTAATAATCACTGTCATCCCGAGGGCTTACTTCATGCTCATCACCGAGGCTATCAAAAGGGTACAGACAAAAAAGGACCAAGACTTTCCATTGTCCCCTACTGGGACCTATGAGGCCTGGCCAGACCCTAAGCAGGTCAAGTCCCGCTGGAAACCCATCCTTCAGCCGCTGTTTCATGACCTGCTGCAGCAGCAAGTAATCTATTCCCTCAGTGAAAGCTGGATCCAGGTGGACCAGGCTGTGTTCTCAGAGCTGGACACAGATGACGACATTTCAGAGACTGTGATCAACTACCTCCAAAGCTCAGGAATGCAGGTGGCAAAGGTGCCTGTTGCTGTGGACTTTGTCTTGGCTGCCTACGTGACTGAGTCCACTGAAGTAAAGAAGGTGACTCCATCTTTGTTACGACAGGTGATCAGAAAGTACAAACACAAAGGTCCCTCACAAGAGAAGCTGCTGCTGCTGGAGTTTGCACTGAGTGACGGCAATCACAGTGACCTGATTGGACTGGAGCTCCTGCCACTGCAAGATGAGACATTTACAGCGTTTTCATCTTCTGTCAGTGAAAAGGATGCAATTTACATTGTATCTGAAGAATACCCAAGGTAGACATGAAGTGAAATAGCGTATTTACATTGCACTGAGTGACAAAGACAGTCTGTGTTTCAACCAAGCTGTTTTATGTATGTCTTATGCAAACAATTCCTGTCTAAATTACCTGAAATCTTAAGTCTCCCCGTATATTTACCTTTGACTTCAAAAATTAATTTAACAGGTAGATCACTACAGAATATAGATTGTTTTTACTGAAAAGAACTGGACTGTGTTTTTCATTGGCAGAGTGGTTAATATTTTGCCTTTTGGACCCGATTTAAACAGGTGCACCGGCCTAGAGGGTCAGTTTAGAGGGAGAGGTTGCACGATTAGCTACTGGCTTTGGTTCTGCCTCTAAAAATCAGACAGTACTTGTATGCAAATTGAAAACACAAACTGAATGGCATACATTGTGCAAATTTTGCTGTCTTTTTATGCACGTAAATTTGGCTTTCACTGTATCTTGTCAGTATTCAGAAAAAAGTGTTCATCTTTTACAGGAATGTCATCCAGATATATTATTTTTTTCTCAGCTATATTGCAATGTTCTTTTATTTTACCAGTTTATTTGGAGTCAAATGACAGCATCAAGCCTTGTATACAGAAATGATTTAACATTAAAACATGTAAACATAGAATTACATTTGCAAAATTTCTCACTTTTTTCTCTTATTCTTTATCTGAAGGTCTCTGTATCCAGGACTTGAAGGTCGATTCATATTGGAGGGCATTAAACCTTCAGTAATGGACAGTTTGAAGAAAGCAGCCAAAAGCAGAGGTAATGTAACATTATTTACAGTAATATACATGTAATCTCTTCCACATAACATATGTAAATATCCTTGGCACTAAACAATAACCAGAAGACTCTCATATTATAAAAATTTTGACCAATTTATTTGTAATCCTAACAATATCTAACAGTAAAGCTGTCAGTAAAGCTTTAGATGCACAGGTTTTTAGGAACAGCTTTAAGCAATGTACAAAGTTTGATTGTTATTAAAGTATGAAATGTACTATCTAAAACTGAAACGGGAAAAAAAACTTCATTGTCACTGTGATTACTATTTGTATTATGTGGGTTAAGCTATGTTGTAGGCCAAATGCTGGCTCACCATACTCTCCAGCAATGCCAGCAGGGCATTAAATCTGGTGCCGCTGATAGATAATTTAGGAGGACAGAAAGGGAAAGAGAGACTGAGCATGCTGATTCATGGAAGAGTTGTTTTTGTGCCACACATTCCATTCGATCCACAAGATCAGATCCTGAGTGCACTCACTGCCATACTCAACCACAATAATGGCAAGAAGGCAGAGAGCCAGGCAGAAGATATATGCTAAGTAAGAGATTTTTCCTCTAAAGCCAAAATGAAAGGCACAGAATATTGTAATTTATTGTCACTACAACAATATGGATTGTGGATTGGAATTATTTTTTGTTTTGATGTGGAATTTTTTAGAAGTGTAGCACTTCAGTGTAACTCTCATTTTGCGCAGTAATTTACATAATGTCTACAGAAGCTAACCTTTCAGTAGCATCCTGTATCTGTTAGAAATCTTTACTCTGCTGCCCACTCTGGCTCCACCCCTGTGGATGATGTTAGAGTGCCAGTTTGGAGTTACTCAGATCCTCTGAAATCACCCGACCTCTGTCTCACTCTCTAACTTACTCTTCACAGTGACATTTTTTCCAAACTGTGCATTCAGCTGAGACAGACTGAAACAATTTGTCATTACATGCTGATGCTCGGATTTCAGTGGAACACAGCCATCATTAAAGGGGTAGTTCATCCAAAAATGAAAATTCAGTCACTCGCCCTCATGCTGATTGAAGGTCAGGTTTAGTTTTTTAGTCCACAAAACACTGCTGGAGTTTCATAGGAAAACAGTGTTGCAGAATCTCCCAATGGAAGTGAATGATGACCAGTTTTCAAATGTAAAAAAAACAACAACTAAAGAATAAAAGCATAAAATGCCTCTATACTGCTCGTCTAGTGTAATCCAAGTCTCCTAAAGACCCAACATACCAAGTTGACTAAAAAAATGTCATTTACACCATGCTTTTGGCCAGAATTTTCACTGTAGATCCTTGCACACTGTCTGGACTGGGTGTGTGTTGTGATGGTTTCCAAACGGCATGTCGGGACTTGGATTACGCCAAGCAGTATGGAGGTATTTTCTGTTTTTTTTTTTTAAATTTTTTATTCCAAGCTCTTTTTTACATTTGAAAACTGGTCACCATTCATCTCCATTGTTTGGGACCAACCCTCAATCGGCATGAGGGTGAGTAGATAATGACTGAATTTAAATTTTTGCGTGAACTATCCCATTAAGGTTATTTTTTCATGTTTGAGAGAGAAATTGAGTAACATCCATCCCAGACCTCTAAAAATTGTCATTTGAATTACAGTGCAACAGTATCTATGGGGCTGCTCAGGTAGGTATTTCAAAGTGTGTGTACTCTTTCACTATTAAACATAAACTAATGCACAACTGCAAATGAGCACCATGGTAACTACAGTCAGCAAACTGTCACAGAGATGAGCGAAATGAGTAAGAAAAATGAACAACTCACATGTTTAGTTTCTGCCTTGTGAATGAAATATATTCACTCATTAGCGTTAATTTTAAACAGGTTTCCTGCAGTGTTTCATGGTGCGCTTTATGGCTTGCAGTGTTTTAGGCTAGTAGTCACTAGTCTCTTTCAAAAAAAGGTTTCCCTTACACTGAAATGATAAGAATGTGTTAAGGATTGACAGGATTTTAGTATGAATATAACAAATTGTGTGTGTGTTTGTGTGTGTGTTTACAAAACATGGCTTGTCCAAGTGTGATTGCATTGTTTACATCAGAAATGCTGCAATTTATTGTTGCATTATGGTTGCAAGTCTTAAATATTGATTGTACATATACTAATTATTTATAATTTAACTGGGTTTTTGTTTTTGGGTTTTGTTTTTTGTGTAGTGTTGTTCTCTAATTAATCTAGAAATTGCATTTGGTTGATTGTTACAACAGTTTTGACAGTTCTTTCCAAAATAGCTGCAGTGTTTTTCCAGTTTTAAAATGGTAGCAAATTGAAGGCAATTGACAGCCCAGAATTTTTAACATTTGTAGAATGGATTTATGTTGATTTCTGAAAAAGAGAATTGTCAGTCATCTGTTATCACAGTCAACTTGACATGAAATCTGTAGGGCTTTGTCATACCTTGAGTGAAGCAGAATTGTGTCTGAGTGTGAGAAAATAACAGCTTTCATCTTCAGACAACTGCATCTTCCAACAGCAAGAACTAACCTTTGTAACTTTGTCGGTTTTGATAGTTAACATTTAGCATTTTTATAATGACAGGCTAATTAAGTTTTTCTGTTATTTTAACAGGAAGGCCCTGTACTCAGATACAAGTGCTGAACCCTGAACGATCAGCTCGACTCATCAAGGATATCCTATCAACAGCCTGGCCAACCAGAGATTTCATTGTCCAGTGGGAACCTGGAAACAGGGAGTCGAAGCATCCTACAGTTTCCTGGCTGAAGATGATTTGGAAGCATCTCTACATACATTTTGCTGATGACCTAAGTACCTTTGAAGACATGCCTTTGATCCCACTTGTGCCACTTGAGGAAAGCATGGACATTGTTAAGCTTCTCCGTCTCAAAACTCCATCCCCCATAATTCTAGTGGATGAGGAAGAGGCACCGCTTTCTGAAAACCTTGTTGACATCATTGAAAAGCTTGGAGGGGTAGTGATAAAAAAGATGGATTCATGTTTGCAGCACCCTCTGCTAAAGAATTACATCCATTCCTCCTCTCCTGGTATGCTTCTGCAAATTATGGATAGATTGTCAACACAACGACTGTCCAGCCAAGTCTCTTCTTTCTCAGTCAAAGAGAAGATTGAGCTCAGAAACTTTCTTTCAGGACTGTCTGACATTACAGAGAGAGAAAAGCATACCTTGCTTGAGCTGTCCATCTTTGAGAAAGTGGGGACCTGCTCTGAAGGCACCTCAGCATTTACATCACTGAGAGGAGCAAGAGCTTTACATCATAGAGCTAAGTATCCACCAGATGTGAAATTATCTATAAATCTTGTGGGCTGCTGTGACGAGGAATCAATCCGTCTCATCAAGATGCTAAATGTGGAACAAATGAAAACGACAGAATGTTTGAAGGTGATCATTCAGGATATTGAGAGGGGGTTCTACTCAACTGATGAGACAACCCAAATCATGCTTTGGGCACTTAAACATCTGGCATTTCTGAAAAATGAAAATTCATCTGTGATTGGATGGCTTTCTGCTCTTAAATTTATTCAGCTGCCTTGTGGAAAGTCAGTCAAAGCCTCTGATCTTTTTGATCCTGAGCTGGAAATTCTACAGAATCTCTTCTACATGGAAGAGAAAACCAGATTTCCCACAAGTATGTTCACATCTTCCCCTGATATTCTTCATTCACTCAGACAACTGGGACTAAGAAATGAAGTACAGCTAAGTGAAAAAGATGCACTCAAAGTGGCAAAGAAGATAGAGGAGTTACAAAGCAGCAAGGACCCTGAGTGGGACTTCGTAATCAAAAAGGCGAAAACACTCCTCCAAATACTTAACAGACAAACCAAGCTGGTAAAGTCAGCTGATGCCCAGACATCATTGTTGAAACTGAAATGGGTGCCTGTCTGCAAAGAAAGACCTCTAACTTACCCTAAATCCCTTGCTTGGGTTGGAGATACTCTAAATATCTGCTCTTTGTCTGAGATGTGTGACATATCCCATGCAGTGCTTGTGGGATCTGCAGTAGCCCTGGTTGAACACACATCTGCAGGTATGAAGAAGGCACTGAAACTAACTGTAGAGCCACAGGTGGATCAAGTATTACAGCACCTGAAAGCAGTGAATGACTGGCATAAATCTCAAGCATTTACCACAGAGGATTGGTATCAGTTCCAGCAGATCTTGTTTGAGATTTACGGTTTCATGCAGGCTCATCTTGAGGATGCTAGAGAAGCAATGAAATCACTGCCTTTTGATTGGGTGTGGACAGGGAAGACATTCTCATCACCTGGGCAGACAGTCCTAAAGCCCCTCCCTGATCTTGACCTGCAGCCTTACCTGTACTCCTTGCCAAAGACAATTAGGAAGTTTCATAAGCTTTTCAAGTTTTGTGGTTCAGTTGAAGAGGTTGTCCCAAACCATGTTTTTGAAGTCATCAGCACCATCCGACAAAGATGTGAAGGAGAGATGACCAAAGAGGAAAGCAAACATGATATCCTGCTTTTGATTAACATCCTGAGATGGCTGTACAACAATCAGATACCTGTAGATACTAACATGCATGTGCCGATACTTTGTTACAAGGACCTGAGCAAATTAGCAATGAAGCCCATTCATGAATGCACCTACTGTGACATCAAGGTTGACGATTTGAATGACTTACTTGAAGATGCATCAGAGCCCATTATATTAGTCCATGATGACATCCCCATGAAAACTGCAGAGTGGCTGAAGGTGCCATGTTTGAGTACAAGGTTGATAAACCCAGAGAACCTCGGCTTTGAACAGTCAGGCCAACGAGAACCTCTAACAGTGAGAATAAAGAACATCTTGGAGGAATATCCATCTGTAGCAGACATTTTTAAAGAACTCCTTCAGAATGCAGATGATGCAAGTGCAACCGAGTGCAGTTTCCTCATTGACATGAGAAAAAACACTGACATTCGAGAGAATCTCCTTGACCCTGGCATGGTTGTTTGTCACGGGCCCTCCTTGTGGTCTTTCAACAATGCCGTGTTCTCAGACACAGACTTTCTGAACATCACCAGGTTAGGTGGATCAGTGAAGAGATGTGAGGCAGACAAAGTCGGAAAGTTTGGCTTGGGCTTCAACTCAGTTTATCACGTCACTGATATCCCCATCATCATGAGCAGAGAGTTCATGATCATGTTTGATCCAAACATCAATCACATCAGCAAGCACATAAGAGACAAGTCTAATCCGGGGATCAAAATCAACTGGAGCAAACAACAGAAAAGGCTGAGAAAATTCCCCAATCAGTTCAAACCTTTCATTAATGTCTTCAACTGCCAGCTTCCTCTAGCTCAGGACTCCCCATACAAATACAATGGTACACTGTTCAGACTCCCATTCAGAACAGAGCAGGAAGCCTCCCTAAGTGAAATCAGCAGTCTGTACTACAACACCACAGACATCTATTCCCTGGTTGATGAGTTCAGCATATGTGGCCATCGGTTCATTTTGTTTACTCAGCATGTTGGAAGTATGGTCTTAAAATACCTAAAGTATGAGGAACCAAATCCAGCGGGAGCTCAAGATGTTGTCACCATCAACAAAAGTGTGTGGTCATCCAAGGCCTCATATGGACCTCTGAGTATCTTAAAGTCTGCAGCAAAGGTTATGAAGAAAGTAGCAAGCACCAACAGGGTACCTGCTGATGTTCCCAAGTCTGGCTGCATCATACGCGTTTTGGTGGAGGAGTTTCATAATGTGTTCAAACGCATTGTCGATCTCCACTCACCACTATTCAGAGGTTCAGAGGAAGATCCTAACCAGTACTTTGAGATGGCTGCCAAAGGTGTTCAGACAAGAAGACTCACTGATGAAATGCCCCAAAAGGCAGTTGAGGTCACCAACTGGCTCATTTGCTCATGCATGGATGTAACTGAAGCACTCAAGTTTTCCCTCAGTGATAGTGGAAAAAGACTTGGACTAGTGCCTTGTGGAGGAGTGGCTGTTCTGCTCTCAGAGGAGGAGAATCGCAAATGGACAGTGAAGATAAATGCCACACCAATTGGAGAGGTGTTTTGTTACTTACCTCTCAGAATCAAAACAGGCCTACCAGTCCATATTAATGGCTGCTTTGCTGTGACATCCAACCGCAAAGAGATCTGGAAGACTGACACCAAAGGACAGTGGAATTCTGTGTTCATGAGACATGTCATTGTTCAGGCCTATTTAGCAGCACTCACAATGCTACGTTCAATGGCTGAAAGTGGAGAACTGCTCAACTACAGCTATTATGCAGCATGGCCAGATCCAAGTCAGGTGCATGATGACTTTACACTGATCAGCCAGGGTGTCTACCAAGAAATAGCCAAAGGAGGTGACAGTGACCATGCAAAGGTCTTCTCAGATGGCAAAACCTGGGTGTCAATCAAATATGTAAGATTTCTTGATGATGCCTTACTCTGTAGGCCAGACATTGGTCCTGCTGCCTTCAAGATATTCTTGAAATACCTCAAGAAGAGTGGTTCACAAAACCTCTGTGCTGTTGAACTACCTGACTGGGTGAAGGAGGGATTTGATGATGCTGGATGTAAAGGGAAGTTGATGGAAAACACCCTGACAGAGAAGCAGTTCTTTTCAGATGTGTTTTTCCCTCACATCCAGGAAATCGACAAAGAGCTTCGAGATCCACTGATGCATTATGTCTTGAATGAGAAACTTGAAGATTTTGCATCAATCCTCAGGGTTACTCCTTGTATCCCATGCTCTGGCCCCAATAAGGAACTGGTTTTACCTTCCAGACTAATCCATCCAGAGGGAAGAGTTGCAAAACTCTACAACACTGATGATGGAAGATTTCCTGAAGGGACTTCGAAAGACTACCTAAACCCTGTGTGTTTAGTGAAGCTGGTGCAATTAGGCATGGTTAAAGATGATCTGTCATGGGAGGATCTGATTGAACGTGCTCAATCTGTTAGTGGTCTTAATGAAAATGATCACACAGCTGCATGCTTTCGTAGCAGTATACTAATCAGTCTCATTGATGAGAAACTGAAGATGAGAGATCCAGGAGCAACCGAGCTGTTAGAAAAGCTACAGGACATCAAGTTCCTTCCATTCCTCACAAGACCTGCAGGCTTCTCACTGCCATGGCATGGGAACAGCTTTTCCCCAACAACAATGTTCTCTGCCGGAGAAGTCTTCACAACTGAACATCAGGACACAGTGTGTCTGATGAAGCCAATCCTGAATGAAAATTCACCATCTTTCAAAGGTTGTGGTGCAATGTCATTGGCCGTGAAAGACTGTCTTGGTCTAATAAGGAAGCCCTCAGTTGGACTGGTTATCAGTCAACTCAAGAAACTGTCTCAATCATTTGATGGTGTCACACTGTATCAGGAGAACATAACAAATGCCTGTTACAAGTTTCTTCATGAGGAAATGCTACAAGATGAGAATGCAAAAGGAGAAATAACTGAGGAACTGAAAGCATTCAGTTCCATCTTGGTGGAGAATACATATGTCAATCCCTCCAAAGTTGCATTCCACCTGAATTTTGATGCAGCTCCACATCTTTATCAGCTCCCTAATAAATACAGAAACAGCTGTCGTGAGCTCTTTGAAAATGTTGGGGTACAGCCCAATTTCACAGTCGAGGATTTCTCAGCAGTTCTTGAAACTGTAAAGCAAGAATGTGGGCGAAGGGCACTTACTGAAGAGAACTTCCAGTTGTGTCGCAGAATCATTAGTGAAGGAATATGGAGTTTGATACGAGACAAGAACCAAGAATACTGCCAAGCAAATTATGGTGGAATTCTGTTACCTGACTCCAATCTGACACTGCAGCCATCAAAATCATTATGCTACAATGACTGCCCTTGGATCAAAGTCAGAGACTCTTCTGTGAAATACTGTCACGGGGATATTCCAAGAGAGGTTGCTGTAAAATTAGGAGCAATCCCAAAACGTCACAAAGCCTTGGAGAGGTATGCTTCTAATGTCTGCTTCACTCGACTTGGGAGTGAGTTTGGACAGAAGGAAAAACTCACAAGCAGAATTAAAAGTATTCTCAATGCTTATCCATCAGAAAAGGAAATGCTTAAAGAGCTTCTTCAAAATGCAGATGATGCCAAAGCTACTGAAATTTATTTTGTTTTTGACTCAAGGACACACCCTACAGACAGAATATTTGATGATAAATGGATTCCAATGCAAGGCCCTGCCCTCTGTGTATATAACAACCAGCCTTTCACAGAAGATGATATCAGAGGTATACAGAACCTTGGAAGAGGAACAAAAGAAGCCAATCCAGGCAAAACTGGTCAGTATGGCATAGGATTCAACTCTGTCTATCACATCACTGACTGTCCGTCCTTCATCTCAAACAATGACATTCTGTGCATCTTTGATCCACATGCACAATATGCACCTGGGGCAACATCTGTGAGTCCTGGAAGAATGTTTAGAGACTTGGACTCTGACTTCAGATCACAGTTTTCAGACGTTCTAAATCTTTACTTAGGAGCTCATTTTAAGCTAGAGCGCAGCACAATGTTCAGATTTCCCATCCGCTCTACAGAGATGGCAAAGACATCAGAGATCAGTTCTGTCCCTGCATCAGACAGAATGGTGCAAAACCTTTTGGATAAGCTAAAAACTGATGGTGCAGAGCTTCTGATGTTCCTCAACCACATGGAGAAAATATCAATCTGTGAAATTGATCATGCATCTGGAGAACTTAAAGTGCTCTATTCTGTGACAGCCAAAATAACAGATGGTGATCGGCTAAAACGCAAACAGTTTCATGCCTCAGTCATTGATAGTGTGACCAAAAAGAAGCAGCTCACTGCTATCCCAGTCCAACAGATAACCTACACCATGGACATAGAGGACACTGATGGTAATTTAACCACATGGATGATCTGCAACCGATCTGGCTTCCCTAACATCGAAAATGTCTCAAAAGGTGTGATCTCAGCTCACAAAAATGAAGACATAACTCTATTTCCACGTGGAGGGGTAGCTGCATGTGTAAGTCACAACTACAGAAAGCCCCACAGAGCCTTCTGCTTTTTGCCCCTTTCACTGGAAACTGGCTTACCTTTTCATGTCAATGGGCATTTTGCACTAGACTCTGCTAGAAGAAATCTATGGAGAGATGACAACGGAGTGGGGGTAAGGAGTGATTGGAATAACAACTTGATGACATCACTAATAGCCCCTGCATGTGTGGAACTGCTGATTCAGCTTAAGCGTCGATACTTCCCAGGTCCTGATCCCACCATGACCGTACTACAAGGAACACCACTTCATGTTGTTAAAGATACATTGCGGAAATATCTGTTCTTCTTCCCAGTCAACAGACTTGATATACAGCCAGATTGGTACTGCCTGGTTAAAGCAGTGTACAACTGTATCCATGGTGATTTGAAGCGCCTGCTTCCTGTAGTCAGAGCAGCACACAGCGACAACTCTGACATGCACTCTGTCATTTACATTTCATGGGTGAATACATCCACTGCAAACAAAGGCAGAGCCTTTTTTGATAATCTGCTACAAGATGAACTTCAGCACTTGAAAAACACAGAGTACAACATCACCTCAAGGAAGTCTGTAGCTGAAAATGTCTACAGGTTGAAAACCTTACTTCTGGACATTGGTTTCAACCTTATTCACAGCTGTGATGAGACAGCAAATCTCTACTTCTGTTTGGAAGATGCAGGGATACCAGTCAGTTATGTGACACCAGAGGATGTCCGCAACTTTATTCACACTTTCTCATCACCAGACACATCTTGCCATGTTGGAAAACTCCCCTGCCGCCTCCAACAGTCAAACTACAAGCTAATTCATAACTTGAAGCTTCTAGTCGACTACTGCTTCAAAGATATAGAAGGGGGTGAAATCAGAATTGATGGTTTGCCTCTGTTGATAACAATGGACAACATGCTCCAGGTGTTTGACTCCAAGAGACCAAAGTTTCTGACACCACACCATGAGCTCATCTCATCAAGGAAAGAAATGTTCATGAATACATTGTACATCAAGTACAGCAAGATCCTTTTGAAGGAAGGAGCTGCAAAGATCTTTGACATCAGTTGCTTTGGTGAGCTACTGGGGTCTGTTCTTCCAAGAGAGTATCGTACCAGGATTCCTGTCAAATGGAGAGACACCTTTGCAAGTGAATCTTGGCTGAAGAATGTGTGGAACTTCATTGGTGAGAATATCGCCATTAAGGAGGATCAGGTGGACATCAAACCCAATTTTGACACAGTGCTTGACATTCTGAAAGACTGGGCTTTGCTACCTGGAATCAAATTCATGGCACGAGAAAAGATTGTTGTCCCTGAGCATGATGTGCTTTTACCTCTGAGTTTGATAACAATAGCCATATTTCCACATGGCCAAAATGACAAAGTCTTTCATACTCTAATGAAAGCAGGGTGCATTCAGCTTGCAGTGAACAAAATCTGCGTCAAAGAGAATCCCATCTTGCCTTTTCTGGCACAACACACAGCAAACATTGAAAATCCATCAAGTGTTCTGAAAGCTGTAGAGTACATGATTCAAACATCTGCATTCAAAGCAGCAAACCTGACTGACAAGGACTTTGAGGCTCTTCTGTTGTATTTCAACTGCAACCTAGCTAACCTCACACAACAGGATGCACAGAGCCTAAAACTCCTCCCATGCTTTAAATCGGTTAGTGGGAGATACATCAGCATTGCAAACTATGGGGCAAACTATGTCCTTGCAAAAAGCATTCCCACTGCAGATATTGACAAATGGGCTCACACAGCCTCCTTTGCCTTTCTTGCTGATAATCCACAGCTGAAAGAGCTGTACACTTTCCTTGGCTGCATGCCAATTGATGACTTAGAAATCTACCTTCAACATCTCCTGCCAAAGTTTGAGAGTCTTTCCTATGATGCAAAAGTTGAACACACTGTCTATTTGAAGGAGAGACTCTCATCAATGGAAGAATCGTGTGAGATGAGGGACCAGCTCTATGAGAAGTTGGAGGGAATGTTGTTAATCTATGACTACTCAAACCGACTCAGGCCAGCCAAGTTTTTCTATGATGAGACAGTGAAAGTGTTTGAAGTTATGCTACCTGCAAAGTCATTCATACCAAGTGAGTTTTTTAAGAAAGTTGAGCAAGTATCAAAACCCAAGAATGGAACATTGTTGCTGACGTCATGGATAACCTTTCTGAGAAATATTGGTCTCAAGCATGAAGTGTCACAGCAGCAAGTTCTTCAGTTTGCAAAGGAAGTCAGCATCAAAGCCCAAACAGAGAGCTGGACCAAAGAAAAAGTGCAAACTATTGTCGATGTTCTCTTAAACCACATTTTCAAAGAGAGGGTGGACCTGTTCCAGGGTACTTTTCTCAAAGAGCTCTCAATGATTCAATTTCTGTGTCCTGAGAGAGCCCCCAAAGAACTCATCAAGCTTCATTCACAGTTTCAAGAGATGAGTGGCACACTTCCTCTGATTCGCTTCAGCGGGTCTCAGGTGAATCCAAAATTCAAACAAACGGACATCATTCACTTGCTTTGGACATCTTGCCCAATTCTGCCTGAGAAAGCTACACCATCAAGCATAAAGGACCAGGAAGGGAGCACTCTCACTGGACAGGAACAACTTGATCAGGTTCTGAACACGTTAGGCGTCAACTTGGACCCACTGTTGGAGAAAGTCATAAGCAACTGCAAGAATGTTTGCAACATATCAAATCCAGATGATGAAATGGTGAAAACCAGGAACAAAGTTTTAAGGTCCACCTATGAGTTCCTCAATGCAGATAAAAGAGATTTCCGCTACCAGCTCCGTGGAGTGGCTTTTGTCATGGTTGAAGATGGCTGGAAATTGCTGAAGCCTGAAGAGGTTGTCATTAATTTGGACAATGAATCTGACTTTAAACCCTACTTGTACAAATTGCCTCTAGAACTTGGTACCTTTCATCAACTGTTCAAACTTCTTGGCACAGAAGATGTTGTGTCAACCAAACAGTATGTTGAAGTGCTGTGGCGAATATACAGAAGTTCAGAGGGCAAGCAGCTTGACCCCAATGAAATGAGAACTGTGAAAAGGGTTGTGTCAGGATTGTTCAAATCTCTCCATAATGATCCAGTGGAAATCCGCAAAGACCTTGAGACTCTCAGAGATTTGACATTTTATCTGCCAAGTCATGATGGTAGATTGGCAAAATCCAGTAGCCTGGTGTTTGATGATGCCCCACATTACAAGAGCAGAATTCAAGGTAATGTTGGAGTTCAAATGCTTGTGGACATGAGCCAGTGCTATCTGGGCAAAGATCATGCCTTCCACACAAAGCTAATCATGCTACTTCCACAGAAACTAAGGCCTAGACTGTTGAGTAGCATTCTTGAAGAGCAGCTTGATGAGGATTCTCCAAGAATGTGCCAGTTTGGAGCTCTTTGCTCACTGCAAGGTCGCCTTCAGCTGTTGCTGTCTTCAGAGCAGTTTATCACAGGACTGATCAGAATAATGAAACATGAGAATGACAATGCATACCTTGTGAATGAAGAAAAAGCCATACGTCTCTGCAAAGCTTTTTGTGAAGGCTTGAAAGTCTCTTGTTTTGAGAAACTCCAGACAACATTAAGAGTGAAAGGATGTAGTCCCATCCCACACAGCCGCAGCGAAACACTTGCCTTCCTCAAGAGGTATGGGACAGCTGTGATTCACCTCTACATCCAGCATTCAGACAGCAAAGACATTAATTTTCTCTTGGCACTGGCAATGACACTGAAGTCTGCTACAGACAATTTGATTTCTGACACATCCTATCTGATTGCTATGCTAGGCTGTAATGACATCTACAGAATCACAGAGAAGCTGGACAACCTTGGGGTTAAGTATGACTCAACAGAGCCTTCACAACTTGAACTACCCCTTCCTGGAACCCCAATACCATCTGAGATACATCACACGCTCCTAATGGATCCAATGAATGTATTTTATCCAGGAGAATATGTCGGTTACCTTGTAGACTCTGAGGGTGGAGACATGTATGGGTCCTACCAACCTACCTATACATATGCCATCATTGTTCAAGAAGTAGAAAGAGAAGAGGAGGAAAACACAAACTTTCTTGGAAAATGCTTCCAGATTGATATTGGTTACAGTGAGTACAAAATAGTCAGTTCGCTTGACTTGTACAAATTCTCAAGACAAGATGAAGGAACCCATGTACGAGACACCACTGCCCCATCAACTCCCACAAGCCCAAACAGTTGTTCCTCTGGTCTGAGAATGGTGCCTCCTCTTTTTGCTGGGAAGGAAAACCTCAGACCCCCCTCTCAAAAACAGTCTCCGAAAAAGCTCAAGCTTAATGCATTGCCTGAGATTCTGAAAGAAGTGACCTTAGTAGTTGAACAAGCTTGGAAGCTTCCTGAGACAGAGAGAAAAAAGATAATCCGCCGATTGTATCTCAAGTGGCATCCAGACAAAAATGCAGAGAATCTGGACATCGCCACAGAAGTCTTTAAACACTTACAGAATGAGATCAACAGGATGGAGAAACAATCTTTGGCTGATCAGCAAAATACCGACAGAGCTTCCAGGAGATCCTACTCCACGTCGTCATCCCGCTTCCAGTCAGAGAAGTTCTCTTTTCAAAGGTTTTATTCATCATGGAACCAAGAAGCGACAAATCACAAGTCAGAAAGGCACCATTTCAGGGAACATCATACAAGCTATGCAGGCTCGTCAAGCTCTCACCGTTTTTTTGTGCCCCCAACTTTTAAGACAGTTGGAAACCCTGTGGAAGCCCGCAGGTGGCTGAGACAAGCAAGAGCAAACTACTCTGCTGCTCGGAATGATCTTCATAAAAATGCCAATGAGTGGGTTTGTTTCAAATGCTACCTGGCCACAAAGCTTGCACTGATAGCCGCTGACTATGCAGTCCGAGGAAAGTCAGACAAAGATGTGAAACCAACCGCTCTGGCTCAAAAAGTTGAGGAGTATAACTCCCAGTTAACAGGCCTTGCCAATGACGTTCAGATTCTGGAAGGATATGGTGTGGACAGCCTGAGAACTCGCTATCCCGATCTCCTGCCATTTCCACAGATTCCCAATGACAGATACACATCTGAAGTGGCAATGAGAGTGATGGAATGTACCGCACGAATTATCATAAAGCTTGAAACCTTTGTGCAGCAAAAAATATAATACTGTTGTTAAAGATGACAATGACACTACAGTATGCATAGATCCTCTTTGGAATAGAGGACACCCGTGGCTGTGTGCAATACAGATCATGTATATCAATTTGAATAAAACTGAAGTATCCAGCTGGCAGCTTATGGTACATATGCAGTTTCTACCTGTGATGGGGGTGCTGTGGCCCATGCACAGTAAATAGATGTATGGCTCCCATAACCTTTTAGGCTGTCTCAATATAGATTTGCTGTAATATGTGAAAAAATTCTGCATATGCTGTACATACAAATGCCTCAGCAATATGTTTTGTTTACCAAAGTCCCCACATTGAATATTTGCTCTGAGTTAGATTCAAAAATATGCTGCTTTTTTTACTTTATCTTTTATAAAAAAAACAACAAACAAATATATATATTTTCATGCTACAGAAAACCAGTTAAGTGTATTGAAAGGATGTGCTTATAACGATGAAATTAGATAAAGTCTAAATGTCAAAAACTGCAAATACTGTCATGTAAGATGTCCCTTTTGCAAGATCTCAGCAAGTCAAGGAAATTACAATCATGTTTGTAAATTTTCTTTTTTGTATTTTTATTGTTGATTTCATATCATTTCTGTAAACATTGTAAATTTTCTGTAACATAGCCAGTCACTTGTTTATGGACAAAGCACTTTTTTGAAACTCCTCCGTATATACTTGCACTTGCACTTGTAGAGCGCTTGTGTTACCCCAGCAACTTGGGAAAATCCAACTGTGAATGCAAAACCCTTTATGTTACTGTAAAGATTTTTTTTGCATTGGAGATGTGTTTTGTTAAAGCTATGTTAAATATTTGTTTTGCTCTATACATTAACATTTGGTGAGTGTTTTGCATCATTGCCTGTTCATATAAACCATGCATACTCTGGGGCCCTACAGACAGAAAGTCTGCTTTAATAACTAAAGTTTTGAAGAGGGCAGTGACAACTGTAGCTTAGCTTTTGCTTAAACTAGTCGTCCAAATGTATCTTTTTACAGTGATGGCCAGTTTGGGAATACTCAGTAGACAATGATAAAATAAAGAGCCATATGTATATGCTATAATTTGGGCACAACCATTAACATGTTAACTTTTGACAGCATTAAACCATGTTCATACATTTTTGGTAATTTTAACTTTTCTGGTTTAAGGAACATAGAACAGCACCAAACTGTGGTGCTCAGGTGTTTTTACTGTATAACTGGCTTTATTTTACTGTTGACGTGACGGACTACACACACTGACCACATATTGTAAATGTCATTTTGAAACATAATTTAAAATGTGCTTCTTGGTATCTGTTGTCTTATTACACCTCAAGCTTGAGGTGACTCAACCAAGGTTGTCTCTGTGAGAAAAAATGAATGAGAACCTTGTGTATCATACATGTTGATGTACACTGTGCCATAGGAAGGCCTAATAAATCCCCCTTAAATAAACTGTCTGCTTTTGATTCTAGGTTTATTAAAGAAGGTAGTTTAAAAAGGAATGTTGCTAGTCTGTCTATGATTTAAACTATCTTGACAGTGTTAAATTGTAATGTTTTGTATTGCATCAGTTTTTAATATGAATTTAATGTGATGTAAAACAGAGGTGTTGACATGGGATTGTCATAGATGGCAGGAGTAGCTCCAATATTTTATTTATTTAATTATAAAATTAGTTGTGGAATAATGTATTTGAGCTAAGTTCATTCATCTAAAATTCAATCTGATTTTCCAGTAAAACATTTTTTCATTGAAGTCTGAACAATCACTCTCAAATCACTTGATTTGAGAAATGTTGAATTCTGAGTCAGATGTAATAATGATAAAAATCAAGAGTGTATGTATGGTGGATGTCGTGAAGGCCACAAATCTGCAGTCTACACACTGGGACCTACTGAATAAGATTCGAAAGTTTTGTCTCTTGGCTTGCTGGTTGAAGTCCATTAGTTGGTGGTGATGGTCAGATTGTGTGTCTTGTGCATCCTGATGGTACTGCAGAGATTTTCCACTAGAGTGCATCAGAGAGCCAGTACCCAAGGTCAGGAACAATCAAAACTGTATCCATCTCTAGATTGCAGCTCTAGTTCACAGCAGAATACAATAAATAGTGGAATATATTTTTTAAGTAAAACATTAACATTTACTTTTGGCCAAAAGATTTTGGCAGAAAACATGAAACTATCCTTCAGAAAAACATGTACATGAATTAAATAAATAAATAAATAAATAAATAGCTCTTAGAGACACAGCATAAAAGAATAGCACAAAGTTTATTCACCATACAAAATTAATAAATACACATTACACACTTTATCAAAATATGCCAGAACATTGGTGAAATCTGCAAATTATCTACTTGTGAAAATTGACAATAACACAACACTATGAGATAAACAAAAATAAGTCAAATTGATATTAAACTCACTGTAACTGTCATTACAAAATATTGCCCTTTTTGACATAATGAACTGAAAACATCAATGTTACAACAGAGGCAAATGTTGTGAATTGCCTGTCATGCATATTATGTAAAAAGTAAAGAAAATCAACGCATATGTGATGCAAAAGGCAAAATAATATTTTTTTCACTCACAATCACAAACTACCCACAACTGCAGTACCTTTATTAGACCTGTTTTATTTGCTTGTCACTGGGGTCAAAGGTCATCTTTAGTTAGTCATACACCCTTGGCTGTAAATGAGGCTATTGAACAAACAGACCAGCTTACTTGCAAGAAAAAACATCTGTCTTCTTGCTAATGCATAATTACATGCTTATGCAGAGCTTAAAAATAAAACAGGCCAAACGTACATAATCTTACAAACTGAAAAAGAAAACACATAATTACACACGTGATACCACACTAGCAACACTTTATGATACCATAAGGACTTGGTATTTCAATCTCAATTCTATAAAGCGTTGGGACCAAACATGAAACAAGTCTGTTGTCAAGGGTTGTATCTGAATTTGAGTTAAGAAAAAAAGAAATAAAATCTGCCTTTGAACTGACCATGACAATGACAAAATATATGCCAGCATTTCTCTCATTTTTCCTCCAATTAAATAAAAACATGCTAAACAACAAGACAAAAACAACATACCAAGGGCTTGGACCCAGCATACAGAAACCAAAATAAATACTTAAATAACATTCATTTGAGAGATTTATTTCATTTAATCCAAGACCTTGGTATGTGTTACTTTCATTTATTGCACCACAAGAATAATATTGCATAGGATGTAAGCTGTTACCAGCTCCTCATTGCCCAGCCATGATACTGTGTGTGTAAAAATAATTCTCCACAAAGCTCTGATGCGGATAAATTTGGAACTGAGTGTCAGTTTGTTTCAGCTAAATAGTTAAAAGGTCATAAATGCAACTAAAAGGATGCATTTCATGACTTCTCCAACATGTACGCCAGCAGGCATTTGTATTTTTACAGGCCTCGATGTGCCAGTGGGATCTTAACATGAAATCATCATAGATCCACTGTGGTATAAAGATTAAAAAAAAAACCTCAGATATAAACAGTTGTGCTTGTTGCCTCCCAGAAGATGTGTCTACTGAGAGATGGAAAATCGATTACCTTTTCAGAGTCTTTCTAGCACTCCTGATTCTCACTGCAAGTGGAGGTGACCCCAGCCTTGGACAGGAAGAGCTTGCCGCTGGGACAGACACAGACCTCATAGAGACCCTGAGCATTTCCAGAAACCCCTCCTTCGCTCAGGGGCAGGCTCGGCATGCGCACCGTCTCAGCATCCAACACCAGCTGCACAGCAGACACAGTAGAGAGCAAGGACGATACAAGGAGAACAACAGAGTTTCATTGAATCAGCAAGGAAATAACTCTGCTTCTATTATTATATTAAGTCCACATTCATCTTGCAGAAAAACCCAGAGAATGTGAGCATTCAAATAACTTTTCCTATTAAACAGGACAAGTTCAGTTGGACTAACCCCAGTTTTCTAGCCTATAGCAAGAAATAGTCTGCAACTCACATAACTGAGCTGCGAATTAACTCAAAAAGGTCAAATAAGTGGCTGTGATACAAATGCTTTATGTAGTGCAGCCAGCTAGCTGCACCACAACAATTATCCAGCCCTGAGTCAACCAGAATCAACCACTAAAACTCACTCTAAACAGTAACATGGAAACTGCAAACCACAACACCACAACAGACCGACGGCGCCCAAACAAATGTTTTGGAAGTTCAAAAGGCAATGAACTCATTACAGCTCGCAGATGAGTATCTCTGTGCTCTTTTTTGGCTTCATAAAGAACTCCCTGCATTCACAAATACTGATTAAGTCTGCAGATATATTGCAGATATGAAGTCCACAGATATATTATAGTCTAGCATTATGTCAACTCTCACTGTCAGTAGCTTACCTTTACAACCACAAGCAATGTCATTTTTCACAACAAAAAAGTAGAAATGTGCTAACTAAAGTAGGACTGGTCTAATGAGCTCTCTGTGAGCGATCTGTAAGCTATTTTGGACAAAAACGTCCAGTGAACGGAAAAAGCAGAGCTACTGTCAAACTGCACTCGAGTGGGGCTCTTTTGGATGAAAAGCTTCCAGGTGTGACTGTGAGAGATTATAGGAGTGTGAAGCAGCATGTTGCTGAAAAGCGTACTGTATTCCCTTGGTAATCGAAAGAAAAAACAGAGCAGTGTGTAGCAGACTTCAGGAAGTGAACAGTGTTTTTCTTACCAGTCCTATACTAGACTGCAGAATAATATCCATGTTGGAAGCAGCTTCAATGTTGCCAGCCAGCGCTTTCATATGAACTCCTTTTGGTGCATCCATACTGAGAGAGCGAGTAGGAGACTCCAACCTAAAGCAAAACAGATCAGCATTATATGTATATGTACAGTATATATAAGTACAGCTTCCATTCATATTATTTGCCTGCTCTATAAAAAATCAAATCTTGTTTCATTTTACATAATTTGCAATGAAGTAATGAATTACAGACTGAAGTGTCATATAAAGCTTAACATTTTGCATTTTTTCAGTGGATTTCAAGCAAATTTATTTACTGCAAGGACTTTACCTTGCATTACTTCCTTACTTCAGTCTTCATGTGTGATCTCATAATATAATCCGTACAGTACAAGACAGCTGAAATGCTCACCTCAAATCTTTGAAAAGTTCAGATCTCAGCAGGGGCGTCTCCACTGAATGCTGGAATAGTGCTCCTTCAGGACCTGATGGAGAAGGAGACACACATTCACATACTTGAACTGAGGATGACTCAAGGTGTGTTACAGAATCTACTCCAGCCTGAGGGCCTGATGCACACGCGTGTAGACTGATCCAGTAACATTTTTAATAAAAAATACACTTATTTTAGAGTGCTTTTCTGGGTACTCAAAGACACTTTACCTAGGTAAAGAGATTGGAGAAAAACAACACACAAAAATATAATACATAAGATCAATTACACATTGAAAGGAGTTCTAAAGAAGTGAGTTTTGAATAGTTATTTGAAAGTGGACAGATCGTTGCAGTCTCAGATTCGTTTATGCTCCACGGGGAGGGGACAGAATGGGAGACGGTTCTTTCACCCCAGGTCCAGTGCTGAGTCCTGAGTGATGGAGACAGGAGGTTGGCATTAGAGAAGCGGAGACTGCGGTAAGGAGTGTGGTGGTGGAGTATCATCGTCAGTGAGGTATGAAGGGGCCTGGGTTATGGAGGACTATGTGAGTGAGAAGGAGGACTTTGAATTGAATTTCATTGTGGGACAGGGACAATGCTTTGATGCAGAGCTGATCTGTTCACCGGTGAAATACAGGGTTTCTGTGAACTACAGATCATCACTTAAAACAGACTGAAATAAGGGCTTACCTGCAGTGCCACCAGCAAGTTGACAGGTCTATCTTTGCTCTTAACCATCTTTGCTTATGATAGTTTTCACTGTTCTAATAACATTCAGAAACACATGGAGGCCAACTAACTTTCTTTTATTGCAGCTCATGTCCATGTTCCACTTTCCTACTGTGATTAACATGCCCTTATATCATGATTATTGTTATAAACTTGTTTCTTAATTTTTCATTGAGTTTAGGCTGCCAACTTTCATCAGGCTACAGATGAAAACTAGCCTTTTGGCTAATTCTGGTATAGCCACACCAGTGTTTATTAATATGCATTATCCCAGAGAAATAAGGCTCTTCATATAAGGCTTTTCATGTTAATTAAATATCTTAATAACTATTAGATAATATGCTAATTAGAAAATGTTAGCATTCTAAAATGCTAAACTAAGATGGTAAATGATAAACATAGTCAGCATTGTCATTGTGAGCATGTTAGCATTATGACATTAGCATGCAGCTCAAAATTGAGCTATTAGCATTGCTTTACTCTTTTCTTATTTCAATTATGGATTGTTTGAATGTGTACCGTTTTTTTTTAGAAAAAGAAGAGTAGGCTGTCAGCTCAATGCTAGAGAAGAGACGACCGGTTAGAGGAGACACTGGATCTGAAAACACCAACAAACTGTTTATAATGTGGATCCCACTGTGGTGGATGTACCCAACTGACAGTGAGTACAGAAGCTCTGTTTCAAGGATTTTACTGAACAGCTCCTCTGCTGCAGCATGCTGCTCTCTGTGGATCAAAATGACCCCGGGCATAATGAAGCTATCAGCTGACACTCTGTTCAACATTAATCAGCCACCACAGTGTGTGGTCAGTGACCCACACCACCATCAATACACACAGTGGACACAGAGAGACAGAAAAGATAATGAGGATGGTTCTGCCTGATATTAATACTTAGCCATTCAATATGACATATTGACGGTATGGAGGTATTATATTTCTTTTGTTGGCTCAAAATTGAAGATACTATAGTGACCTACAGGGCATCAGTGCATGCTTGGTTTAGATAGATGAGCATATTTCATTTGTGATATGTAGGTGTATCCATGCACTCAACTGTATGACATGAATGATTGTGAAAATGACTGCATCCCTCTTTGTCCTTGGCTGTTGGATTGTAGCACATAAATCTGCCATCAAACCAAATTGCTCCTGTTGAGTTCACATCTGTTGTCAATATTATCTTTTTCCAAATCTGAAAAACAGTTTCACCAAGAGGTGTGTAATATTTCCAAAGAAACGGCAGGTGGCAGACGTCGGTATACCTGTGACTCTTAGTTTGTCTGGTCCAATCACAGCCTGGTCGCCATCTGCAGTGAACAGCATGTTGTCATTGTGGGAGTTAATGAGCAGATTTCGAGCGTGTCCCTGAGCCTCTTTTGGACCTGCAATGACAAAAACAACGACAGCAAGAACACCTGAAGGGGTTTGGCAATATTAGACGGAAATATTACAATCATCTAAATCAATTCCTTCTCTGCCTGTTATACTTTTCAAATCTGCAGAGCTTCAAGCATATAATCAAACACATTCATGTTTTCTTGTGTGAAAATCTCAACCTCCTCACATATGGTGAGGAAGTGGCAAAAAATGTGAGTGAACAACCATCTACTGAAAAGAAATGTGTTGATTAATCCAGGAGGTGAATGGGTAACCCCATTACTGCTCAAACTGAGCAGTAATGTATCTGAGGTTATTTCACTTTGCCCTTCACTACATCAATGTTCCCAACCCAGTGAGAGGCAAATCTAACGCAGGTAGATCAGTCAGTTTGATATTTAACCCACTTCAACACCTACAACTGTGAACCAGCGTGTAATCTTCTCTAACAAGCATTTCACTTTTATTCACAGAGGGCCGAGAGGATGCAGACTATGCTTTTTATGGCTTAATGATCAAGGACACGTTACGGCACCGTGGAACACGGCAATTAGTTGGGTCATTTGTTGGCCTTTTAATTATGACAAAATACCCCAACGCAGCCGTCGGTGAGCCATAAAAGAAGCACAAATATCATCCTCCACAGGCCCCAGGCCCTCTGTGTAATACAGAACAATCCAGAGGCGATGGCAGAGAGAGAAATGTTGCATTTAATGGATTTTAAATGGAAATCTAAGAGATTATAAATGGAAAGATAGCTTCTTGTCACCGATAATGTTGGATGAGAAATTGCTGCAGGACAAGTGCATGAATGACTTTACTATTGCCCTCATACATCAGTGGGGTCCTTTGTTATGCGTGGTGCTATATGTGTGTGTCTGTGTGTACATGTGTCCTCTATCAGGCTCTTACCCACAGATATCCTCCCTGTGACATCACCATTTTCATTGCGGGCATTAAGGGACACATTTTCAGGTGAGTGCACAAGAAGTGAAGTGTCCTGAAAGAAAAGATACCACTTTACCACGCTGTGGATATCCCACTGAGACACATTTGAAACACAGTGATAAAAAAAATATATTTTAGAGTGTGAAAGAATATGTTTCAAAATTTACACAACTTGAACAAACATAAAGAATGAAGTTTTTAGCCATGAAACATTTCATTTGAAAGGACCACAAATAAAGTCATAGCATGTGCTATATTATGCTTCATATTTAATTTACATGATGAAGCGTAGTGTGCACCTTGTGTGATACCGACCAAGCACACTGAGTATTTTAATTAATTACTTAACAAGCACAAAGTGCCAAGAATTCAAACACCTCTGACCGTTAATACAGTTAGCACAGTAACTCAATTCTAATCTAAATTAGACTAACACAACACCCTGTCTGTCACCAGCTCTTCGTGGAAATACTTGAACAGATTAAGCAAGGGATGCAAAGTGTGTGCTGTGTGCTAATAAGGGATAAAATGCACTGGACAGAGGTTTGCTGCAACATTTGGAATCTCAGACAAAATTACAAGTGAATGCCCAAAGCTTCAAGAACACTGGATTCATACTTTATCTAAAACACGTCTGGGTGAAATACTGGCAGAGAGGACTGGCATTTCTTCATATTTCAATGGCAAATGCAATCCAGCCATCCTTTTATAGTGGGTTTGCCTGCAGTTGCTTTCTTCTTCATAACCAAAAGACCTTTATAAATATATTCATCCTGGGCCACGAGTTTGTGCAGGATTTCTCCAGGTATAATGTGACAAAAGAGCAAACCAACTCCTATCCCCAAAATGTCCCTCATTTCTTAAGCAATCTCTTACCATTGTGAATGGATTAGAGGACAGCCCCAAAATATATGTAAATGGTCAGCCATTGATTTACCACACTGCCTCCAACATTCATCCTGTCCCTGAGAACCCTGCTGTATAAACAGAAATTCTGGAGTCACAGAATGTGTTATGTTCTTCCAGCAGTATTCTCACTAGGATATTGAATTGGTAGTGTGAGCCTGATTTTCCCAAATATCATTCCACCCATCCTCAAATATATAAAATACCCTATTCCCTCTCCCATTTCTGTTTGACCTGGACCTGGAGTTGTGTCATTTTTGCCATTTGTGGCTATGAGTGAAATAAGAGTAATGGATTGCTATTAAACATCAGGATTAACAGAATTTTGGAGATTTGCTGATTTGTTAATTTAGCACCATTATTTGGCTGGTTTATGACCAAATGCCTGCAAAACCAATGACATTCCCATCAGCATCAGCTTTACTTTGTAGTTGTACTTTTACCTCTATCAACTTTCTCCCTTTCCTCTAAAAGCAACCTATAACGCCACATTTTAAGTCAGCAAATGTTAGCTAACCACTGGCCAACAAGCTAACCAGTGACTGATGTAGATTAGCTAGCTAGCTCTTTTTTTTTTTGACATTAGCCAACTTAAGATGTAAATATTTTATTGGTCCCCCAGTATTATCTTTTCATCATCTTCAAAATTTGGTGTTCTTTTTGACAGGAGGAAACAGGAAAGGAAACAGGAAAGGAGAAAGATGACCAGAGTATGCAGCCAGACATTACTAAAACAGTCAAAAAAGTGTGATTTTATTAAATGTTTACACAAGGCAGCTGAAAAGAAGAACTGTTTATAAAAATGATCTAAGAAACTAACTTTAATGTCGAAGGTGATACGGTGTCGCACTAAATCCAGAATCTCATTATAAATCCATAGAAGACATTAGTGTCCATCCATAAATGAGGAATACATTGTGTTTTTAATGAGGCCCATAAAGAAGAAAGA
>JAJHUR010094471.1:58264-84827 GCA_027495735.1 Lutjanus campechanus | reverse complement strand
GAAGTGATGGCCGTACAAGTGGTCAGACACGTTCACAAATCAGTTCTTCCCAAGATTTATTAATAAGGCCTGCTGTGAATTAGGGCACAATGGTTTGTCATTTGTAAAAAGTGCATCCCCAGAACAAAAGTCTGGGAAACACTGGCTTATTGGTATACTTAAATAGAACAAAGATATCGTTAATATTATTAGTAACATCCCACCCATCACTGTCTGCACGGTGTAGCCCCCACCTACCTCACCGAACTCCTCAACCCACATACATCAGCCAGAACCCGGTTAGGCCAGCTGCACCGTCTGCGCCCGCCCAGGACTCGGCTCAAGACCATGGGCGACAGGGCCTTCGAGGCTGCTGCTCCCCGTCTGTGGAACGCCCTCCCTGACCACCTGAGGGCTCCACAGACGGTGGATGCTTTTTAAAAAGGACTAAAAACTTTCCTTTTTCGAAAGGCCTTCCCTGGCTGATTTCATCTGATTTTATCCGTTGACTGTGTCTATTGACTCATTCTGTTGTTCAATTTTAATGCTATTTGTTTTTACTGTTATTCTGCTTACTTTTATTCTGTTTATTGTTTATTGTTCTCTGTACTGTACACTTTGAGATTTGCTTTCAAATGTAAAGTGCTTTATAAATAAAATCTATGATTATTATTATTAACATCTGTACTTTTAATTCCATTACAAATCAAATGTCTGCTGTGAAAAGGGCCTATTTCCAGACTTTCTTGACAGACGGTTTCCTCAGCTGACAGTTTGACTTCAGAAAAGAAAGCCCAGAGGGGTTTATTAAGAAGAAAGATTAATGGGTTAGTGAGATATGTTGAGCTTAAGGGCCAAAGTTTTCAATGTCACAAAGGTGCCTCTCTTTTCGCTAGATCACCATGGTAAGTTATGCTGCAGGCCTAACCTGGTCTGGAGGAGGTTATGTTCAGAGTTTCAGATTTAAATTGCCTGTAAAAAGCACCACCCATTCACTAATTCCATTTCTGACAATATTGTTCTATAAGTGATGTAGATTCTCGGCTGAGGGAATACATTATGTATGCAAACCTATTGAGCTGTACATTGGTAATATAAAATGTCTACTATAAAAAAAAGGCCTAATAGATGGATAAATTCTGGGAACCAGTGACAATACACAGCCACACAGGGCTGTGGTTGATTAGACATAAACTCCAAACTCCTTATACTTAATGAATATGTAGGCTGTCTCATCATTAAATGTGCAGCAGAAGCCTCAAAAAGAGGTCTGTGAAGCACTGTCTGGGTCACTCAGATATCGCCACACAATTCACACAATTCTTGCACACTCCTCGGGCTAACAGTGGAGTTAGAAGCCACAGAGGATGGGGGAAGTAATAAAACGATGGTGGCATTTGATTTATGTCTGCCAGCCCTCAGGCTCTGGTATCGTACATGCTGGCTCACTGGAATTGCTGAGTGGGTGATGCTTAATCACATCAGTCATCATTAATGTGATTAGTAACACCTGTACTTTTTCTTGCAATGACAAGTCAGAGTGTCTGCGGTGTAGAGGGCTTATTGGTCATTGGGGGGAAAAAAGGATATAAGGAGATAAAAAGTCTAATTAGTCACAAGTGAAAACACCTATTTAACTTTTACCTGACAAGAATGATCTACAGAAAGATTACTGTATGTTATTACAATAGACCCTTTTCACAGCAACCTTACTGATGTGAAGTAGTAGCGTGTTACCAATAACACCAATTAAGATTCCACATTCAGGTCAAACGGGGTCAGGGTGTGGCTGTTGTGCATGTTGATTCACTGGAAAGTGCTACATTAAATGGAGCAGGACCTTAATTAGTATCATTAGTAATACCTGTGTCTACCTGACTATTTCATGACAGTATGGTTGCCATGAAAATGTCTATTGCCAAAATGTGTCCCCCTACACAGATGATATATGATGTTGCAATTCTAAGGAGCTAAAACTTTATGTGTCTAACACTGCCTGACCTAGAGGTGGCATACTCTATTTGGAGATCCATTTGGATCCATACTATGATATAATGGGGTCAGTATGGACACTATTATTGCTCAAATGGTATAGAGGTATTACTGAACTTTGCAAGGCATCAAATAGGTTGTCTTCTCTGTTGTCTCTGTATGGGGTATGCAAAATCTCGTCAACAAAAGTTAAGTTGACATGTACTCTTAACATATTCGGGTACGGATATCACAATTTCAATATTAGATCAATATTAATTGATTGAAATGAGCCTACTTTTCAATTCAATGACTCAACAATTCTACCAGTATTTTTTTTTTCTCTCTCTGCTTACACCTACTGGTAGTGCCCAGTGTGTGCCTGAAGAAAAAACAAACACTTCAGAGATGACACAGCATACCTTACTGGCCATTATATCACACTTGACACTCCTTTTTAAGGAGAATTGGAAAATGTAAATAACAGTTGCCAGGGCATTAAACCAATGATCTGTTTATCTCAACAAATCAAGAGTGAAGAGTCCAACAATGGTGTAGCTATCGATCAGTGGAAAAATAAAATGTTTAAATTTAATTGAATTTTGACCTTAAAATTGGAAATCGAATCAAATCGTGGATATGGAGAATTGAGATACTGCTATGTACAGGACTGCAGGGTTGACTGATATGATAATATATCAACTGTCAAACCATCAGAGATTTTGCCATGCAGTTTCTGTCATGGTTGGGGTCTCTGTAATATATCTGATTGTGCTACACCACTGTAGGAAATGTTACAAATCAGTGGGCAAGACTGGATAGGCAAGATTGGATGATGTACCTTCCTTTGCTGCATCCACCAAAAATATACTTTTCTATTTGATTATTTCATCCATTGACAGTTCTTACATTTATTTTCTACAAATATGATATATTATGATAAAAATACAAGTGGGTTTCATATTGCCCAGTGTTATTGGAGTGTATTTGATTGTACAGATGTTCTTTAATATCGTGTCCATCCCTTGTCCTACTCCTGGGTACATGGAGTACTGGGTACAGTGTGTGTCTTCGATGCCATTTCCAGCGTCATGACTTGTTACCTGCTGTCCTCATACAACCCGTCCTATAGTACAATAGACCACAGGGGGCGCTGTTTTTACCAGGAGGTGTTCTGTAGGCAGTGAAAAGGGGCAGGCTTTGTATACAGGTCTGTGCTCTCATTCATGCAGTGTGTATAGCAGTCTCCGCCAACAGACAAACCCTGTCACATCCCTCTCGTCGGATCAGAAAGCTCTGCTCTCTCACACGGATAGAAAAAAGGGTTGGTGAGTAATAATTCTCCTTTTTTAGTGCGTGTCTCTGCCTGCTGTCGACTCTCTCTGCACTTTGGGGAGTAGCTCTGCAAATATGGCTGCAGGGGTATGAAAAAAGAAGGAAAAAACTCGTCTGTGGGTTAAGAAAACCTTCTGAACTCTGTGGTTATCTCTGCGCAGTTGACGTTAATGTCAGTGTGTAGCATTTCCTTGTCAGCACAGAGCTGTGCGGTGTTTACATGGCGTAACATTACAGTATATTTTCTTACCTTGGCTTTGACATAAGCGGGCGACTTGTGCGCTTGTGTGGCCTGTAGCAGTCAGATTTTAAGTTTAGAGTCAAATCATCATGAAAGTCGAAACTTAATTTCAAAGGGAAATGAGCTATTGACTCATAGCCTTACTCTCGGGTTCTTACAGCTGATTGTAAAAAAAAAACAACAACATTTTAAAGAGCTCTACACTGAATTCAACATTCAACCTATTATGACTCTTATATATTACGATGTTATCTTGACACAACAAATCTGGTCAGCACTCCCGCGTTGTTGTTCTTAAGGTGAATGTAGGCAAAAGTCCAAGTAAAGGTCATTCATTAACAACCACCCAGCAGCTGTATTACAACACGTTGTTATTGCTTGATAATACAATATAATACCGGCTACCTGTTCCTGACAGTGGTCTATTACGTGTGATAGTGGCTAAAGAGACATTTATAAAGGTGCATAGTGTCACCTGCCAGTGAAGGTCAGTAATAGCTGATTTGTTATGGTGTCCTTTATTGTTTATTTACACGTCGCTGAAAAGGTCTGGTTATTTTGAAAGATAAATATAATATAGTAGACTGACAGTGGGGGGTGCACACTAGTGACCCAATTTCTCACAGACCACGTGGGCAAGATACTTGATATAATACCAGAAACATGTAACCTACATATGCCCAGCGTATTAGTCTGGACTGACTTTGTGTTTGATGTTCAGGTGTTTAGTAATGACAACTAAAGGGCTCACTGAGGTTGATGATGTGGCGTTTATTGCGGTTAGAATAATAATGCAGATCTGCAACTTCATGGAGAAAGGGGTAGTTGACATGATTGATTAACGTTAGACGTTGTTTTTTTTTTGCATCTGCATTAAAATGCAGAAAATTATATATACGATCATAAGACAGCCAAAACAAACGATATGTTTTTGGTGGCTTCATAGCAACCACTGTCGGATTATGCTTTCCGACATACGAGGGTTTGTGACTACTACGTTGTCAGTTTTGCCCGGTATCCAAGCGGCATAGCGGTGCGACCTTTCCCCCAGTTTCTGCAGCACAGGGTGGATCATGTGATGTGGGAAAGTAGCGGGGGGAGGGGACTGGCTGCTAAAATACTGCTCTGTGGATGCTCCTTCCAGACTGAAAACGTAGAAACGACGTGTCCTGGTTTCAGAGTGTTCCCGTTGAATGAAATAAAAATGGACTCTGCAAAAACAAAACGGCGCTTTTCACAAACTAAGCAGAGCTTCGGAGGAGAAACGTCTTAGAGAAAAGCACAGCAACTAAAATTTAATACAGCAAAGCATTACCATGAAGTTCCAGACATTAAAGTAACTGTGAAAACGTCTGTCTTATGATCAGTGTAATTAGCGGTCAATTTAAGACTTTTCCATTCATTTTAGGCAGTTGCGTTATATGCATGCTCATGTGGCGATTATATTTCCGACAGCAATTGAAGGCAACTGGAAATAGCAGCTCCCACAACGCCACAACCGGTGTTTCATCATCCAGGTTGCAGTTTGTACTTCATACATAAGACCGGTCTCATACATCAGTGTTGGTGAAACAAAGGCTTAACTAACGTTATTTAAACTGGAGACATGTTTTTGGGGTCTTGAATGCTGGTAATTTTGTAGGTTAATTATCACTGCCCTATTCATTATCAGGAAAAGCAACACTTACATTAGGACTTTACCATATCATTTCAGATATTGCATCCCGAGAGAGATTTCCGATGAGTAAAAATAATTTTTCATTAGTAGTCATCACAAAATAGCTTGCCTTGTTGCTGCTCTTATGGTAAAAGATGAGATGCTACACCTGCCCAACCAGTTCAGTTGAACAATATGGTCACCTCCCAGTGCATCTCTGGTGTCAGTTTGAAGGAACCAGTTTACTTGATGTAGTAACTGAATGCAAAAAAGTGCTCATGAAGCTGATTTATCAAGACAAGATAAGATCAGATCAGATAGATTTGATGCTTGTGTAATCAATAAACAGTAATAGTTATCATCATTGTTAATAAGCATTCTTAATGCAGGAGAGCAGCAAAATGTAGCCAGTTTGGTTCATCTTTGTGCTTCTTGAGGTATCTGACACTGTGTTTTTATAAAGACCCTTAAGTTTCAGTGCTGGCTCACATGATGGCTTGTAGAAAGGAACCCATAGCCTAGTCAAATGACTGTGTTGCAGTTGTGCACTTGACTCGTCTTCGCTAAAAATAATCCCAGTGTTTAGGTCTGAAACAAAATTGAAACCAAGTAAAGTTGAAAGCAAGACCTAGATGATACAAAGGAACTCAAAACAACAGTTATAGAGACATGAAAAGAGAAATGTCCATTATTGTAGGTCAAAACAGCTGCTCATGTAGCACATACAATACGTGTCCATGAATTAGCACTGCAGCAGTCTACCCCTAAATGTACATACTGTTTCTCTGGGTAAGAATGCAGTTATCCACTTAATTCAGTTTTATCTTAGTGGCCATTTCTCTACAACAAGCTTTAGCTGATTAAATCTCAAAATTAAGTAACCTGGGGTGTCAAGGAATAAGCACTACTGATTACATTGAACTCAGCAACTTAGTCTGTGTGCTTCAGTGTTTTTGGACATTTTATACAAGTCTTTCCTATGTCAAGAATTAAGATACGTGTTTGTCTGTTTTTTGAGGTACATCTGCCATTTTCCTTTCCTGTTTGATATAAACTTTGTTGAAACTTCCACTTCACTAATTTTATAATCTTGCCCTTTCCTTACCCTCAGTGACCCTACACAGTAGTAGCCACCATGGCAGAAGCGCACCAGGCGGTGGCCTTCCAGTTCACCGTCACCCCTGATGGCATCGACTTACAGCTGTGCCACGAGGCTTTACGTCAGATCTACCTCTCTGGCCTCCACTCATGGAAGAAAAGGTTCATTCGCTTCAAGGTGAGAGGTGTTAGACTCATGGGAGAGCAAAGTCCAGAGGGTTTCTGTACAGCATGACGGGAAAACTTGATGCACTTTGGCTGAGTTACTGTTGATCTGCTGTCTACCATAAGTATCTCACATCAGTTCCTGCTCATTTCTGTTCTCAGTACATATTTAGTTAGTAAACAGCATTAGAGGGGCCCCAGTAATGCACCTCACTGGATGGTCTCACAGTCAATAGTCACAGTAACCTTCCTGTCTGTTCTTTGTGTCCTAGCCTTTGGCCTAGTTGTCTGTTTACAAACAGTCATACTGAGTCATTAAAACCCAAAGACCTGCCAGCATTTTCACACATTACTACTTTCTCTAGATGTCAATAATTAATTATATGTCACAGATGTCAGCAGGATCCAAAACACTGATAGTGATTCTTTTCACTCTGTGACTCTGATGACCTTTGTAACACTGCGTTTGTTGTACCTTTCCACAGAATGGGATAATGACTGGTGTGTACCCTGGCAGCCCTGCTGGGTTCATGGTAGTGGTTGTGTCCTACATGTCCTACAATAAGTATAATCAGCTGGATCCCTCTCTGGGGTTGATTGCCAAACTTGGCCAACACATACCCATCAGGTAAGGCCACTGATATCATGAGGTGATCTCCTAGCGTGACATGTTTGTTTGTTTTTTCTAGACGCAGACAAAGACACCTGAGAACTCAAAATTATTATTGGCCTTGGAGAACAAAATGGAACACAGAAGAGCTGTCGTCATGTCTAGACATAACCCCCATGCTAATTTGTTCACAGTTTGGCACCGTGGTGGAAAGGAAGGCACTGAACAAATATAGTCCTGATTGACCCGGATCTGTAGTAGAAAAGATAAGAGGCGTGGAAGAAGTGATCAGCTATGATAAAAAAAATTAAAAAAATCCAACATGACAATGAAAATGCTCCATCTTGACATATGCATGGTGATGGAGGTGGAATGTGTTTGACTCTGTGTCGTCAAGCATTTACTATATTTATGCAGCTCTGCACATGCCACAAGTATTTATGAGAAAACACGTAAGCGTGTTTCTCCAGTACCTCCTTCAGTGGCAGCTCTCTCAAGGTGTAATTAAATGGTAATTCCACTGCATCATATGACTTGCCTCTACTCATTCTTTTTTGTTTTTCCACCGGGGATAGTACCTAGTACTTTTGTTGGGTTCATGTCGATTGAGGTTCCAGACGAGCTGAGCTGATACCAAATGGTGATGTGAAAACACTGCAGAGCAATGATAGCATAGTGTAGTGAGTGCGTAATTTAGGGAGTGAGAGAGGACAAGCAGCAGAGAGTGACTTTCCTTATTTTATTGAATGCAGTGCAGCAGAAGAAAAGATGAGCGGAGAACTTGTCCATCTGGCAGGATATGTACAGTGTAGGTTACAGTCTGCAGTGAATAAAGGCTGCATCTTTCCAAGACCAAAGTGAAGCTCCACTGTGTTGTTTTCCAACTGCTGGAAAAGCGTTGCTCTGACGATTAGCTCTGCCTACATTGGTGGGGCACTATCTTCAGTGGAAAATTTAGTATGTGGTACCAAAAGCAAGTAGAGTCAAGTTGAATCTTACCATGCAGTGGAAAATTCAGTTTTAAGGTTACATAGGAGTGGGCAATATGGCCAACATCTTCTATCATGGTTGTATGTGTATGTACATTTGAGCAGTACTGCTGCCCAGATCACTTTAACTTGACAGGCAGCTTAATTTGTGAGATCACGCAAGCCCAGCCCTGATTCACTACATAGCCTGACCCAAATATATAGCAAAGGTACTAAGACTAGAGATGGTATTGCCAAATCTCAGCTGGTGAAAACATTTCTTCCACTGCACAGTATATACTGTCATCAAGTAGTTTATTTCGGTTTGTTCCAACTGTTCAGTACACCTAATCTTCATGTTTTGATAACAATGTTGATCATGTTTAGTGATATTATACGAATATTGCCTGTCCATGTAAAGCCTTTAATGCCTCTCTTATCAACAATTCGGGGGATTTTCCCTTAAGTCAAGGATGTCGTTTATGACAGTGCCGTTAAAGTTATTACCTGTAGAAATGTCACATTTTTCACAGCACAAGGACATTTTGTGTCAGGTTAGAACACCTGTTAGTGTTACACATTTTAAACAGCGAAACTTAAACAGAAAAGCCATGCCTCCTCTTAATTTTATTGTATCATCAGGGACACTCAGTATAGAGATTTATACTGAGTAATAAAGGTTTATACTGAGTAATAGAGGTTTATATAGAGTAATAAAGGTTTATACTGAGTAGTTAGGAGTTAGGATTTTACAGTTTGTATGTGTGTGTTTGTTTTAATCCTGTCAACATTAATTAAATGCATGGTTTATCATTCATGATTGAATTTGCCTTTGTTGTCTTTGGACAGGGCCAAGTCTGACAGCTGCTGTATGAAATTAATTGCCTCTGTGTCCCCTTCTTACTCTGTCTCTGTCCACAGTCGATATATGTCCACAGACAGTCAGAGGATAGTTGGAGGAGTTCTGGTGGGCACGGGCCTGTGGGTTACCATAATCATGATCATGAGGAATGTCCTGAAGTGCCTGTTGTCATGGCATGGCTGGATGCATGCACGCCATGGCTCTGTGTCCTGGTCTACTCGTCTGTGGATGGTGAGACAATGAATGTGCTGTTCAAGTCACTTTAGAGCAGATTTGTACAGGAATGTCCTTGTGCAAGTCTTTTCCACACGAGTAAAGACCGCAATTTTGCCACCGCACATGGAAGACATTGTCGCAACTTGTGACATGCCAGATGTGTGAGAGACAAGAGTTAACTCATGGCTGCACAACTCTAACAAGTGAATGTTCTAAATGAAATGGGGATTACTTTTTCTACTGTGCAGCGCTGAACTGCATTTAAGTTTTAATACATTGTTATGCACCGGTGCACGTGTCTCACTTGCTAAATTAATTTGATGTAAATTAATTGAGGTCTACTATGCATTGCTATAGAACATTGATTTTATGTTGATGTAGGCCTTAAAAATATCCAGAATAAAGTAAGAGGGTATTTCATATGAATTCTTTATATCATTAAAGTTTTTAGACGTCCAGGGGCAAAGTCCAAAGTCAAGTGACTAATGAGTCAAAGATCTAATTTCTTTTTTCAGAGACACAATTCTTATGTGAAGGGTATGCCATACTACATGCGCTGCTTTCGTCCTTTTAGTTGAACCTGTTGGTTATGTGTTTGCACTTGGCCCCATAAACCGCAGTTTTCTAGGTGAAACACAAAATGTGACATTAGATTTATTTTGCCCTCCTCCTCTTCCTTATCTGTTCTTCTCCAGTTATTAGTGAAGGTGTTCTCTGGCAGGAAGCCAATGCTCTACAGTTTCCAGAACTCCTTGCCACGGTTACCTGTTCCCACTGTGAAGGACACCTGCAGAAGGGTAAGTTCTGCCTCTCCTGTCACTTCAGTAACACTTCAGAAACTATTTCAAATCTGCAGTGCAACAAAAAAGCAGTTCAAGTTTTGATTTATGTCAATTTCCTCATGTCATCTTGTGTCCCTTGACTGTGTTTTTTAAGGGAGAGCTAATAAACAGACTTCCTGCCTTTCTGTCTATCATTATGGCTGTATTCAGACCAAATCAGGCATTGCAGCGATCAGTGCGGATTTGTACGGCGTTGTAGTGTTTGCAAGGCTGTTGGCATGTTTATTTCTGCTCAGAATGTGACCAATCGGAAAATAACATTTTTTTGTGACTCACCAGCTTGCTCACCACTGTTCCCACTCTTCATTCACACTCTAGTTTGCTCAACCAACCTGCTCTCAACTATCTTCTCAAACAAAAAAAACAAAGGAAGCCTCTATTTTGCAGTAGACGGTGGGTACACAAAATAATGCAAGCAAGGACAAGACTGGGAGAGTGTCATTGTTTAATCAGTGAACTCTGGTTTCAGATATTCAGGCTGACCGTAGAACAGTCTGTTCACCAGCTTGCATGATTGGCACCTTAGCATGACATTGGGTTGCATTTCTCCAAAAGTTGACTGTTTCAACTTTTCGCCACAGATCACAGTGTTCTTGTTTTGTTTCTTTGGCATCCCCTGCAGGCCCCACCGCTACACCCTGGATTGACTACCCCATTCAATGAATGAGAGAACTGGCATTTTCACCGCAATGCCTGGTTTGGTCTGAATACAGCCAGTCTGTTGGGATAAAGAATAGACAGTTAGTTTTTCTGGCCGATCTGTTGTCACTTTAAAATCGACGATTCTTGACGTCACTCTTTGTGACTATGCGTGTCTGTGTGTTGACAGTACCTGGAGTCAGTGCGCCCACTGATGGACGATGACAAGTATGAACGGATGAAGGGCTTGACCAAAGACTTTGAGAAGAACTTGGGACCCAGACTGCAGTGGTACCTCAAACTCAAGTCCTGGTGGGCATCCAACTATGTGAGTTAGAAAGAATTCCTCTCCCTTTCACTCCTCTCCACTCTTTTGTCACAGTTTAACACTGTCCTGGATCTTGAATCACCTTCAAACTGCTAAGAAACCGTGTCTGTAATAGTGCCTCTCTCTGTCCCCCTGCTTCATGTTGCACAGGTCAGTGACTGGTGGGAGGAGTATATTTACCTGAGAGGCCGTGGACCCATCATGGTCAACAGCAACTATTATGCCATGGTAAGATGTCTATATCTTGACTATCGACTCAGTCTTTTCTTCAGAGATTAAGCAAGAAGCCCATTGCTTAACCTTTATGGTTTATAGGTTGTGATTTATTCTGTGAAGGTGTGTTGGGTGTTTGTTTTTGTTTTTTGTGACATCCAAATGAATTGTGTGAGTGTAACGCTTTTGCTGTAGTGTGACTTAAAACACAGCTGTGAAAAGATGAGAATCCTATACAAAAGTAATTTCCTTTAATTATTAACTGTTAATGTGTAAAAAATAATTAGTCACTAAGGCTGCAGAGTAACCTTGTTTAGCAGGTGTGGAGGAATTACATGGGAGGAATGTGGCTTGTTTTACAAATCATCAAATGGGACAATGATTTGGCTGAAAAAAATCATTGCTTTGCTTTAATCCATGCATGCATCTGTGTGAAGACATAAACTCAGTGTCTCAGGAAAACTCATTACTGCTGCAGTCCACCAGAATTGGGATTTTCTGCATCTTGGCTGGCAAAGCTACATTTAGTGCATTATAAGGTGTCTTTAGTTATTGGGCGGTTTTACTTCTCCAAATGTGTGTTATATTTGTGATCATGGACCCAGTGAACTCAACAGGAACTCAACTATTCACCACTGAGGGTCTATAAAAGGGACTGTGGCACAAACCCACAGCTCCCTTTGTGCTTTTCTGCCTGAATTAGTGAGACAGTAGACTGGACTGTCACTCCAGGCAGGGTAGGCATGTCCAGCACTATAGAAATGTCTGTTGCAGCTAACACAAAAATGGATTTGTGTTCCCTGCTTACAAAACCACTTTCCACTTTGACATTGCTGTCAAAGAGGTTGACTTGGCATGGGGTCAGTGGAACAACACTGAGCATGCTTGAAATAGCAGGTCATGATAAGTACTTATGTGTATGTGGACATACAGACCTTGACCAAAATAGCAAGAAAGAATCTATGGATGTTTCACGCAGTGACATTGTGTTCAGGCTGATCTCCTGCTTACATTTACAAGTCACATCTGATTGTGTAACACATCGGATGAAATGTGACTGATTATTGATATTATTATTAATAATCTCCTTTTTTTCCAGGATTTCCTGTATGTGTTCCCCACCTCCATCCAGGCTGCCAGGGCAGGTAATGCCGTCCATGCTATCATGCTTTACAGGAGAAAACTGGACAGAGCACAGATCAAACCTGTGAGTAAAGAGCTCTTCTGTCTCTGTGTTTTCACTCGTGAAATGATTTTGTTGGTTAATCTACAGACAATCTGCAAGCTGTGACAAACTACGTTAGTACATGTTTGACCACATCAGTCCTATGTCAATGTTTAACTTTCTAATTTATGATTTATTGATCAATAGCTAGCTAGTTATCTCGAGGGGTTTGTCTTTTAAGTTGACAATGAAAGCTGCTTATCTTTCGCAACCCTTTCTAGTGTACTCAGAGTCATTTTGTTATCTACAGTCCTATCAACAATTATTTAACACTTGATATCTTTCTCAGGTCACTGTGTTTAACTCTGACTTTGAAATGAGCCTTGTACCGTGCTGTTTCCTTGTTTTGATTTAAGTACAGCTTTGATTATCAGCAAAGCGAGATCACAAGCATTTTCTGAAGGCTTATTGGATAAGACTTAATGAATGCTGGTGATTTTACTGACACATGCAAGTGTTATCTTTTCCTGCTTCTCTATCAGTACTTTTCCTTTACCAACCTGCATGATGCTTGAAGTGGCAATCTTGAACCCTTCAGTCCAGGTTGTTTTGATGACACCTGTAGTTACCGGTGCTAACAGCAAATATGGTTTAATAATACAGGTCGCAAAATTCTGTGGGCAGCAAAACAAATTATTGTCATATTAACAAAGAAGTCATATTAACTGCCCTTTTTTCACCATTCTGTGAGTGACCATGATCTGAAGTCATGCTGTACACAACATGAGTCTGCAAACAGCAGGGTACAGTGAAAGGAGTTGGTTATCATGCCGAGAAGTTGGAGGTGTGCAGCCTGTCGCCTGCAGCTTTTCGCCACTGTTGCTGCTCCTTCTTGTTCCCTGCAATATTTCAAACTGATCCACTGTCAAAAAAATAAAGAAATTCAGTGTTGCCTTTTTTAAGCTAAGCGCCAAGCCCGCCAACAAAAACATTGCATATTCTGTGACTACTTAATGATGAAAATGGTGATTCACCACTTAAATGCTTTTAATGTGAAGCTGCAGCAGTAGCAAATGTCCAGTTTGCATAAGCAACAACTCAGCAACTTAATATATCATTTTGCTGGGAATGTCACCGCAGACACCATATTTGCAATACTGCAACAATGTAAAGCCGGGTTTGCACCACAGGAGGAACTTAGTACTGCCACAGGGACCAGGGTCTGTATTAAGTTCGGGGGGACATTATTTTACCCCTCAAACGTCCCTGCTCGGGGGTAGTACTTTCCAAAAAAGAGAGAGGAGATGGAGCTTGCAGTGCTGAACATTTCTGTACTCAAATACTTGCGTCATTTTATTTCAGCCACCATTTTTTAAAGTTCTGCATACTCAGGGTGGAAATGTGGCTCAAATATTGTAAAACTTTAATCAGTCACTGTTGTGTTGGCTCATTCAAAAATTGATAACACTTTATTTAATTTACATAAGTGAAAATCTTCAAGATTGCCACTTAAATTGCAAATTATTTTTTTAAATTTGCACAATCCTGACTCAGTCTGCAACATGTTGCATACACACACTTTGATCTCTTACAGAGACTGATTATATGCAATTTATACAAACAGCAATGCATGAGCTTGCCCTGTTACACACTCACATACAGTTGTCTCTGTTCTACTGTTTTGTCCCTTCGCTGTCGGACGCTGCGTTAGATATACTTGCTGGCAAACAAGGTTCCTCTTTGTTCGGCTCAGTGGGAGCGGATGTTTAACACCACCCGCGTCCCTGGTTTGGAGACAGGTAAGAGGAGGGCACATCTCCACCGTGCCCTCTGACCCCCTATCCTCTGTGACCCTAGCTGCCACGGCAACAGCCATTGGAAACCCTGACTGCTAGACTCATTCTCAACAGCACAGCCCTGTGAAAAATACTTCTTCTCTTTAGCATTTCTTTTTTTATTTTAGGTATCTAATTGGGAGATAAACATATTAAAATTATCTGTAAATGTATCTACGTTTGAGTAAAAATCCTCCTGCAAATATCAGGGCTTTGCTGGTGGCACTGAGCTAGCAGACCACTGGTTTCTGGACCCTGCTCATGTCTCAGCCTTCTGCTCCTTAAGACTGCTTATCACCCTGATCCTCATCAGTCCTTCTCCACTTCGTCCATGCTCCTGTCCTTGTAGGTCTGTGTCTGCTGCTGCTCCCTGGGGTAAATTAGTAAATTAGTTTGTCATCTCTCTGTGTTTGACTCTCCCCTTTTGCATTTCAGCTCATGCTCCTACACACTATTCCCATGTGCTCAGCCCAATACGAGCGTATGTTCAACACCAGTCGTGTCCCAGGTGTAGACACAGGTAGAGTCTTTAGCAGTGCCGCTTCCTCCACACTACTCCTACTGTACTTCTCCTTGGGACATTTGTCCATTTGGTTGAACTAGAAAAAATCTAATAATGCATGTGTGCTGGTCTGTGCACATTCAAGGACTAATTTGCATGTGACTCAAATCTAATGTTTGAGTTTCAGTAGGCCAAACAAAGAGAGTGTTAAATGTTAAACGGTGTTGTGCTGGCCTGAATACATAAAAATACATAAATAAATAAGCTGTATACATACATATATACACGCTTTCAATTTCACACATAGTTCAAGTATGTGTAATATAATTTTCTTATCAAAGATAATAAAATACTATCACCAATCCTGGATGATGGTCATGGGCGCATGCACCTAAAGTTAATAAATGACCCCTGAGAGGTCTTTGTTGAAACTTGGGATTAAGTGCTGTTGTTCAGTCCTAGAAGAACTGACACGATGTGACATGCACGTCAGTGTGGAAAGGATCCCTAATGCATGAGATAACACCCAGTCCTTTAACCAGTTCAATATGAAAGCCCAAAACTTAAAGCCTCAGGACCAAAATCTTGAGCTGTGATGTCATCAATATGTATGACAAGCTGTGTACATTAACAAGACAGTAGACACAGAGACTACATTTATCACTCTGTAATAGTAATTTATGACTCATTCTAAATTAATTGAAATTAGGATGCATGATATAGACTTTTTTTCAGTTGAGACTGATGGTTGATAATGACCTGTTTCTTATGGCTGATCCTGATAACTGATAATTTCACATTTTGTATTTTAAACAGAAGTTCATATAACTTGTAGTTTATGCACACCTTAGGGTCAGAAAGGCTGAGATGTAGTGAGCAGAGATGGATTATTTAATATTTCACATCTCTTACTGAACTAAATTGAACTGACATTACTATGACAACAAAATCAAAGATCATTTCTGACTCTTCAAATGTTCAAATTAAATTTTTTTTCAAGCAAATTTAATCAAAAATCTTCTTAAATAAGGGGTGCCCCTATAGCTCAGTCAATAGAGCGTGCGCCCCATGTACTGAGGCTGTCAGTCCTCTGCAGTGGCAACGGATTCAACTCCCACCTGCGGCTCACCTGCTGCGTGTCATCCCGTCTCTTTCTGCCCCCCTTCCTGTCATATCTTCAGTTGTACTATCAGAATAAAGGCAAAAAGCCCAAATAATTAAAAAAAAAAAAACTTTTTAAATATACTTTAGCTTTTATAGAGAATTATGCCTCCAAATTCAAATAAAATGTTTGTCATAATCTGTCAAATTCATTATTTTTTATAGCTGATTGCTATAATTTCATTATCGGAATAATGAATTATATAAATTTCAGATTACCAAACAATAAATAAATATTATATAATGCATCCCTTATTGAAATGTATCAGTACTGGGAAGATTTTGACTTTGAATTTTAAGTAATACTTGTACAGATTTGAATAAAATACAAATGATACGCTCTTAGTCCTGAAGCTGACCCTTCATTTTGTGATAGGTTGTATCAGGGGTTTTGTAGAAAGATGGGATCTTAGTAATGCATAAATTGAATGTCAATAAATAAATATGACAGACCTTTTGGATTTAACTGTTAAATATAAGTTACTGCTTAGTTTAATTTCCAAAATTTTATTTAAATAATAGTCCCTTAGTGTTTAGTCCCAATATAATTATATTGACATTATTGAAGGGGTCCTTACTCCAAGAGGAAACACAGTAGGCTAAGATTTACCTGGATGTGAGATTGTTTTTGTTCTTGGGGTTGTTCCTAGCATCCTCTCCCTTGTCTCGTCTGTAACAAGGGCAATGCTTGTTTGAACACTTGAGCATCACCAAAACAATATTATAGCTTTGTATCAAAGAGGCAAATGATATTTTTGAATTGGTCTCTCTTGGTTGTTGTTCATGGCTGTTCAAACAAACATTGCCTCAATTCATTGTAATCCAAACCACTGGCCTGTTCCAAAATTACATTTCCCTTTTCATCTCACTCCCTGCACTTCCCATTTCAAGCTGCTTTAGTTTTTGAACTGAATAGTCACTTCCATCATGTAGTATCACTTTGAATTCAGGTGTTTGTTGCCCTTCAAATTAACATAACTTCATCAGAAGAAGGATGTTTACAAAAATCAAAGAAGTAGCAGTGGGTGCTGTAGATAACACATCTTTTTACCACTGGGACAAAGAACTGGTTTACTTAACACTTCTAATGTTCCCAGGAATAAAATGCTGTGACATCCACACTCCATTCAAACTGCTGCCTTCTTTTTTTTTAATACAGATTTTAATTATATGCAATTTTAAATCTAAGCTGCAAAGAGTTCCAGAGACATAAATCTACTCTCCCCAAACACTTCTTCAATTGTCTTTTTTTCTCCGTTTTCCTGTTTGTCTTTTCTTACCTTTGGCTCTTCCCACCCCAGATACCCTTCAGCACATGAATGAGAGCAAACACATAGTTGTGTACCATAAGGGTCGCTTTTACAAGGTGTGGATGTTTTATGACGGGCGGCTGCTGTTGCCACGGGAGATAGAGCAGCAAATGGCGAGGATCCTGGCAGACAAGTCAGAACCCCTGCCAGGAGAGGAGAGACTAGCTGCACTGACTGCAGGGGACAGGTGGGTGGCATTACAGAGTGAGCTGCAGCCAGTATTGATGAGGCCTCACAATTAACATTATGTATTGCAGAACAACAGAAAGTAAAATACTGTACACAAATGGCTGTGTATTGGAATGATACAGTTGATTCAGTGAGGTAATATTTGCATCCTGCAACACCGATTCCAAAAAAAGAAGCTTGGATGCTGTGTATTGTTTGTATTCAGTTGAGTATTTATTTTTTGTGAATCTATGCTCTGAATTTGATGCCTGCAACATGCTCTTGGGAAAGCTGTGGAATGAAAAACACCTCTTTGGAACATTCCACAGGCAAACGGGTTAACTGGTAACAGGTGGCAGTATGATTTGGTACAGAAGGGCCATCCTTCAAAGGCTCAGTCATTCACAAGCAAGGATGCTGAAATGTACAAACAGGTCTTGGAGCAACATCCAGATGATGTGTTTTTCATAGACGTCCCTGCTTATTTCAGGAAGACAATGCTAAGACATATTTCTGCAGGTGTTACAATAGCATGGCTTCGTAGTAAAAGAATGTGATTAGACAGGCATGTCTGCTGTCAGACCTGTCTCCCATTGAAAATGTGCAGCGCATTATGAAGTGCAAAATACAACAATAGAGACTCCGAACTGTTGAGCATGTGACATAGTATATCAAGCAAGAATAAGAATAATGGCAATTATCGTGTTCAGAACTTCAGCAATTACTGTCCTCAGTTTCCAAACACACTGTGTTGTTAAAAGAATATGGGCTGTAACACAGTGGGAAATTCAGTATATTTAGTGTATATTTACAAAAAACAATAAAATGTATCAGTTTGAACATTAGATATCTGGTCTTTGTACTGTATTTAATTGGATGCAGATGGAAAAGGATTTGCACATCAATCGTGCATTCTCTTTTTATTTCTGTTTTACACAACAGCCCAACTTTTTGGGGATTGTGGTTGTCTATAATGTTTAATAATGAAAAGTTAGAACTGACTAAAGCCTAACTGATATCTTAATTTCGAGGCAGATATTAATATTTGAGAATTCAAAATATGGATACTATTATGCTGTGTGATAATCTGTTTTTAACATAGAGATAAAATATTTTCCATAAAGAAGTGTCCCCAAAATATTTACTGAGCGAGACATTTTTGCAGAATAAAAATAAACGGTGGACAACCTATATGATGGCAACGCTATTTCTAAATTACCTCAAACATATTTGTGGTATATCTGCTCTATAATTTCTTGTTACTTCTCAGCCCACTAATATACTGACGTCTGCAGTAAGCTAAAATCGGCCAATATTATTAGCCCAGATAATGTATAGGTTAACAATAAGAGGACATGAGTCTTTTGAAGGTAGGGATGGGTGCGGCAGTGACCACAAAAATGTAAGAAGTACTGCACCTCCCTCACACACGTCACACGTTACTCACATTGGGAAGAAACTTTTATGTACTTGTTACATGTGACTCCTGCAAGCCATTGCTTCAGATCTGCCTTTATTTGACATTCTGTAGGACCCCATGGGCCAAAGCTCGTGACACCTACTTCAGCCGTGGTAAGAACAAGCAATCGCTGGACGCCATTGAGAAGGCAGCCTTCTTTGTAACCCTTGATGACACCGAGCAGCGCTTCGATGCCAACAACCCAGTCAAATCTCTGGACAGTTACGCCAAGTCGCTGCTCCACGGAAAATGCTACGACAGGTGGAGCAAATTAAGTTGATTTAGTTTGTTTCTGATAAGTTTGTAGCACAAGTTCATTTAAATAAGCTGATGGTGTTTATTCTTTTTCATTCAGGTGGTTTGACAAATCCTTCAACCTGATTGTTTTCAAGAATGGCACCATGGGACTTAACGCAGAGCATTCCTGGGCAGATGCTCCAATCATTGGCCATCTGTGGGAGGTACGTCAGTGTAGTTTTTATCTAATGAATGATTCTCATTTGTTCATGAAACCAGCTTATGATTATGAACTAAATACCTCGGTTTGTCATTGGGTATGACATCAAAAAATAATTTTTTCTCTAAAGGACAAAAAGTAATACATTCAACTAGCTGAACAATCTGAACGATAATTATGTTGCTCATCAAAGCTTTTAAGACAGAAATGTGAAGATAATCAATTTCCTGCCACCCATTCAATTGAGTTAGTCTTATTTAAACTTGACTCTTCGTTGCAGCATGTACTTTCCATGGACCCTGTCAGGCTGGGTTATACTGAGGACGGTCACTGCTGTGGGGAGCCCCACCCAAACCTGCCAGGACCTCAGAGGCTGCAGTGGGACATCTCTGATGAGGTAAGGGTAGGATATGTTTAAAAAAAAAAACAAGAACCCACAGAAAGAGGATGAGTTCTTACATCATGTTGTCTGACCATAGCTGCTCCGAATGGCCGTGCTCAAGGGTGGGAGAAAAGCCAAACATCTCAGAGAGGGAAGACTTATTTAAGAATTATTTAAAAATGGGGATAACTGCACACACTTTCTGAGAGTCAAACATCAAGGGTTACACAGATAGTCTCACCACCAGCATGCTGTTTGACTATCAGACAAGCACTTCTGATGAAGCATACTTTGCAGCCTCAAGCTACTAGATTACCACATTCAGTGTGGGCTGAAAACTGAGGTTTGATATTCAGGCTTTGGTTTCCCTCTGCTGGTAGCTTGAACTATGTGCACCAGTATTACATTTATGTAAAGACAGAGCTTTGTATATTTGATGTGTAAAATGTAAGAGTACAATAACTGGTGATAAACTAAGAAGTACCAACTGATAAACATTTTATCAATCTGGGATTTCTTAAGAGCAATATCGTTTTATAAATATGTTGTCATGTGCTCAATCTAACATGCAACTCTGTCTCTTTCTCTAGTGCCAGGAGGTCATCCAGAGCTCTCTGACAGTCGCCAGGACTTTGGCTGATGATGTCGACTCTCACATTTTCCCCTTCAGTGACTTTGGAAAGGGTCTGATTAAGAAGTGCCGCACTAGTCCTGATGCCTTCATCCAGATCGCCCTACAGCTGGCCCATTACAGGGTAGGTGCATACAGCTAAAATGAAGATAAGATGCATTTTATGACTTTACAACACATTTCTACATTTTTTTATTTGTCTGTCAGCATGCTTTACTATAACCGATGCAGTTCATTCACACTCCTCTTAAATTCCAGCAGAGGGCACTCTCAACTTGCCAGCCAACGTATCACTGAAGACTGTTGATGAATGATTTAATCAAAACACGGTCCAGCTTTCATTTGAGGCTGTATTTTGCTGTTTGTTTTGCAATTAATTTGATAATAGAAAACACAGCACAATCACATAATCAAACATCATTAACACTTCCTGCTGATTGTCATTGAGCTTCAGATATTTCTGTCTTGGTAAAGGCAGTTGATTTATGGTATCGCTGTTTAGATTCTGTTATTTAGTCAGCCATTTTAAAGTGTAAATTTAAGCCTCCATAAAGATCGTTGAATTTATTTTTTAATTATTTACAATTATGTCAAAAATCTACTGTTAACTCGCTAACAATTTGTAAAACAATTTCCTGTGGTTTCTCTTTTTAATTCTGACCCACACTGTCTCTCACCAGGACAAAGGGAAGTTCTGTCTGACATACGAAGCCTCCATGACACGTTTGTTCCGTGAGGGCCGAACAGAAACCGTGCGCTCCTGCACCTTGGAGACTTGTGCCTTTGTTCGTTCCATGATCAGAGATGAGACGGTAAGGCAGTGAACAGAAGCAGCACACTCCACCTCCGATCACTCCTCTTCTCTTAGTCACCCATCATTAAGCCAGCATGCAGATCATGCTCAAGTGTTTGTCATGTTTGACTATTTCTTTCCTGTCCGTTCAGAGAGAAGAGCGTCTCAAGTTGCTCAAACAGGCAGCAGACAAACACCAAAACATGTACCGCCTGGCAATGACAGGACAAGGCATCGATCGCCACCTTTTCTGTCTCTACGTGGTTTCCAAATATTTGGGAGAGGATTCACCCTTCCTCAAGGAGGTATGACGTGTTGTTGGAATTTGTTGTGAGATTTTTCAAGCTATCGTAATGCTTCTTATAAATTGCCCATAGCAGTGTGATGTTGTCCATATGAATCAACACAGACCAGGGACTGCACACTTATTCATTTACAACAGTAGAAACAAAGTGGTCCGAGTGCATCGAGCTGACTTACTCAGACTTTGTTTAGATTAGCTAAATAAATCCTGGGAATAGGAATATTAATGATGTAACTTTTTTCCTTCTCTTTATTGTCTAACATATCTGGAGGGCATCTTTAACTTATATTATTTATTTAGATCAAGGTCTTAAAAGGTCATATTTAAGTAACTCTTGAAGGAGTGTAAGTGTTGAAATTCAGATTCCAGAATTGAAGAAATAACTAATGCAATTTTTAAAGCTCTGTTTCAGAAAACTACTTGACTAAAACTTGAGTTAATTCCTCAGATTAAGTTTTACTTCTGATTTAATTTCTTACCTTTCGGGGAAACAAGCCCATAATATTTACAGGCACATATAATCTTGTAATAGTGGACTTCTACTTAGTTTTCTCTGGTAAAAGTAAGATTGTGCTCCATATAGTTCCAGTACTATACCCTGTTAATAAATGCGTGCATGTTTAACAGTCATATCATTTAAGTGAGATTTTAAAGAAATTAAAAAGGATAAATGTTCTCTTTCCACTCACATGTGTGACATATGCCACTTCTCCTCCTTCCCCCAGCAACTTGCCAGTATCTAAAAAACGAATCTACATCAGGCTTTATAAAAATGTTACTTGGGCTGAGAACACAGAATGAAATTGCTTTGACCAGTGATTTGAATGCATGTTCCCTTTACGTTTAGGTCCTGTCTGAGCCGTGGAGGCTGTCCACCAGTCAGACACCTCTGCAGCAGCTTGAGTTGTTTGATCTGGTCAAACACCCTGAGTATGTGTCCTCTGGAGGTGGATTTGGTCCAGTAAGTCATCCATCGGTTTTGACAGTAATTTTTAAAGATAGGGTGAAGACTGTTGTGCAGGGTTCCTGCAACTGAAACACATTAAGTCATGCAATTTGTGTCCTTTATGGATGAGTCCATCAATCATAAATATTTGTTTCATCTTCACTTAGGGATAGCATGCCACACAGAGTATGTTTCTGTCCACCTGCTTTCAGGAACATATTTAATTACAGAATAAAAAGCCAGTACAAACATGACATACATTTCCTACTTTTTCTAAAATAATTTGAGAACATCGAGACTGTTCTTGAGATTAAACATGTCTTTTTCTTTCTTCCTGTGTCCTTCAGGTGGCTGATGATGGTTATGGTGTCTCCTACATCATTGTTGGTGAGAACCTCATCAACTTCCACATCTCCAGCAAACACTCGAGCCCAGAAACCGTAAGTTGGCTAGTTTTCAGTTTTAACAGACAATTTAGATTCTTCTCTGTCCATTACTGAATGAAGAGACTTGTAACTGTCATTTTCTCTATTTCAGGACTCCCACCGTTTTGGCACCAATATCAGACAGGCCATGTTGGACATGCTGGATCTGTTCCAGCTCGAAAAGAAAGTCAAGTGATTGTCCTCTTGATGGGCGGAACAAACACAAGAAGTTGTTTTTAGTAGAACGTATATTCTTCCTGAAACTTGTACAGAATCAAATGTTGGATTTGGGGTTATTTTTTAAGTTAATTGATGTTACAGAAATAAGGATGATCAAGAGGTATTTGAAACATTACTGTCGATATGTGTACGAGGCGTTTATGTGTACTGTATGTATAGGCAAGGTGAGATTAGGGTGGTATTGGGTACAGGTAGTGCACAGATCAACGTTTTTATTCACAGGACTGCATGCACCGGTGCCTTAGTGACCCACTAATGTAAAAAAGGGCAGAAAGGGAGGAGAAAATTAGACATTTCAGCTGAAGGATTGTTTTAGTAGCATCATCTGATTTTTGTAACATATTTTAAGTTGAGAGATGGTGCAATATTTTTACTAGTTTTTGTCCCGTTGTTGAAAATCCTTTTAATTCTTTTAGTTTCTCCTGGTCTCCTCAATTGCAGAACATGAGTCATGTGTAACTGGCCAAAGCAGCAAACCCGATGCTAAATATAAAAAAAAAATTGCATGTCGCAAGGTGTCCATTAATTTCATATGGCTCAGTATTTAACCTCTGATTCACCAGGCTAAACAGTTGTGCCCAGTAATCTACATAACCAGTGGAAACCTGTAGAAGTAAAACAGTTAATCTATTATTACAAGAATTATAAATATTCAGCCAGTGTGATTGTGGATACCAACACAGAAGACAGGGAGCTGTTGCCACTGTAATCAATCATTGCCTTTCTGACTCAAGTTCACAGCCCGTGTGTTGGTTCTTTTCAAACAGCTACGATTTCATCACGTGGTGATGAAGGCGGATCGTGTTTGTGTGCGTGTGTTTGTCATTTTCATACTCAGGTTTTACTAACTTGGTATTGGTGGGTGCTGGCTGCAGCGTTGGAAGATCAGTGCTTGTGTTGGGGTGTACAGATGCAGCACAATGCCATGTGACCCTGAAGAGGTGGTGGGTGGTATAACACGGAGTTTGCTGTGGAAGTGAACAGTTGGCAGGACACGGTGTGTGTCTGGGGTGAATCTCACTTGCACAATGTGTTTGACTGAAGCAGTGACTTCTATTCAGTTTCTTGTGTAAAAAAAAAAAGAGTGGGTTAACTGTACTTTAACTCTGTCGTGCACTCCATGACTGGTCCTTTAGTTCTAACTAACCAATTCCAAACTACCTTGGTAGCCTTTTGTCAGATCAAGATGGATTGTACACTTTTATGAGCAAACTGTCAAGTGTGATGTTGCAGCTGTTAAAATGAGGTGCAGAACCGCTTAATAGGTTGTTGTCTCTCCAGTACATAGAAAATAATTGTTCTCTTGGACTAATGCTTAGAGGGGTTGTCATGTATAGGAAGGCATTTCTGTTATTATGTATATGTTGTCAGTTCATCATATTATTTATTTTTTTCCAAGTTTTCACCTCTTTATTCACTAAACATGCATATTTACCAGCTGGATGCAGCGAATTATGAGCACTAAGTTAAAGCGTTGCTGAATCAAGAAGTGAAACTGACAAAATGCTTCCTTTTTTTGACATGACAGTTATGTTGTCACAGACTTTGCCAGTATGTTGTAGTTGTTTGACTTTTTATCTCAGTAGACCTCATGTTTACACTGCTGCATGGTGTTTGAAGATGAAGCTGTACATCTTTGCCTTTAATTTAAAAGACGTGTAAAAAAAAAGAAAAACAAGCAGCTGATATACCAAAACGAGTTTTAACAATAAAGTGAATGTCAGACAGCTGTATCACCTCTGAGTGTGCCGTCTCTTTCTTACAATTTGTTTTTAGTTTTTGTTTTTTTGTTTATTTATCATTTTAAATAATTTCATGTCTTGGAGAAGAAAATCACTGCATCGCTAACATTAATTCCACAAGTGAGAACACCAGAGTACTCAAATTTTGGATAAATATGAAACGATAAGACAATTATTACATTAGTCAGTTGAAAGATAAATGATAGAACTGCATCAGTTAAATTAACTCAGCTATTATATGAATTGCCAGCTCTTTCTGGTTCCTTTATCACACTAAACTGAACATCTTTAGGTTGCAGAGAAAGTACATTTGAGAACATCATCTTAGGCTTTTCACCATTTTCTGATATTTTATAGAATTTACTACTGATCAAGAAAATGATTGACAGATTTAATCAACAATTAGAATAACTGATGAATTGAATATGTTTTTTTTTCTTCAGTTTCTCAATTGCCAAGATTTGCTGGTCTCAAAATAAATTTGTTTTAGTTTGTTGGTTGGACAAAGCAAGCAAATTTAAGATATCCGCTTGGGCGACAGGAAATTGTGATGGGCATATGAAAACATGAAATAGTGTACAGCTCTGCTGTGCTAATGCCAACATGCTCACAATAACAATGTTTAACTTTAAACAAATTCCTAGAATGGTCACTATCTTAGTGCTGTCTGTTAGCATGCTATAATAACATTTTTGACCAATACTTTCTATTTTACTAACAAGCTGCGCACAGTGGGTACAGAAAAAGTCACTGAACACTGTGGTTTTGCTGCAAGCCAAATTTCAGGCAGGACAATAAAGACTGAACGATTTGAATGAGCACTTAGTTATTTTAATAGCTTCACTACTTTCAGTGCTTTAATTATTGGATATTTCGTTCTTTTAAATGTATGCCATCAAAAAAGTATTGATACCTTATTTTCAAAGTGGTGGACTGACAAACATTGCCATCACTAGAGCCATGTCCTAGCATGGTAAAGTTATTAGGTTCTGTTGTAATTGAGCATTTAGCAGCTGCTTTGCTTGGTGGTATAGTGACCCATGTTCTATAACCATTAGCTCAGTCATCTAACCATCCTTACGTGAGAAATGTGTGTGGGGGAAAAAAAAAGTATTACAACAATTAATCCTGACCACAAAAACACCTTTTCTCACCTGTTTTACAAATGTTTTTTTTCAGCAAAGTTTCAATCCACTTGTTCTTTAGATAGATAGATAGGTAGATAGATAGATAGATAGATAGATAGATAGATAGATAGATAGATAGATAGATAGATAGATAGATAGATAGATAGATAGATAGAGTACAAGTGGTGTATCACAAGACAGAAATGAGGTAGAGCAGCATTGAAACAAATGTGCAGGTTGAGCCGAATGGACTTGCTTCAACCATAGATCATATATTGACAGGATTTCAATCTATTGCCTCCAACTCTCTATTTGGACTGCTGTAATAATTTTTGGACGCACAGTTGTTTCATATTGCTCATGTGTGTCATAAACACAGGGGAGTAAACAATTTTTGTCACACTTTAAAAATGGATCCGAAGATTTTTTTTTTTTTTCTTGCTTGCCTCACATGGCTTCCAAACACAGATCATGTACTTCACACCCTGGTTGGTTTAGTATTTATTTATTTTAGATGCTCAGTCCCCCGTCTGCATCAGGGGTTGAGGCTATGATCATAAGTTTTTCTTAGTTCTGTCAATTTGTAAATGTCGTGAAACTGGTCTGGTGTGAAAATGAGATCTTTCCTGAGCTCAGTGTTTACTTAATCAAAGGAAAGCTGTAGCCTGCCATGTGGCCAGGTGGTTGGGCTCAAGTGGACATCACCCAGAAGCCAGTTCCGTCTTTGAAGGTATTAATGTGTCCCTCCACTGGGGCTGCTCCGGGTATATTCACCTATTAGATTGAATTAAA